>JADBJO010000644.1:312500-387500 GCA_016801955.1 Conus betulinus | reverse complement strand
AACCTGTTGCAGCGATGAATTCTGCTAAATCACTGAAGTTCAATTTCTATAACATCCTGGTCCTATGAGGTTTTGAACGCATATTTCATGCTGAATCAGTAACAGAGTAAGCTTGACAACCAAGCAACAACTGGTAAGACTATTTGAATGAAAGCTGATGGGGCCATCTAATAAAGCATCACTGCACCAGGTTGAACAAAAGGATTTCTTTTCAGCTTTTGGTTGTCTTCTCAACACTCAGAAATGCTAAAACTGGCTAGCATGTGCAGTGCTATCATCGTGACACATGTACATCTGCTCCACAAGTTTTTTTCAACTTCAAATGCTTGACAAGAGAACAAAAAAGAATTTTATCCTCTTCCTCCTAAGAGAGAGAGAGAGAGAGAGAGAGAGAGACTGACAGACTGAGACGAGAGAGAGAGAGAGATTTTCATCTTCCAAACACACAGTTGTGCATGCAAACAAGAAATATACAAAATTTTACAAATGTATGTATAACTTTTTTTCATTTGATCATCAAAACATCACCTGTTACATTGAGAATGCGAATGAAGAAATGCTCTGTGTGTGTGTGTGTGTGTGTGTGTGTGTGTGTGTGTGTGTGTGTGTGTGTGTGTGTGTGTCCGTCCATGGTCAAAATGTGTTCCACTTGCTCCAGACAAAACTACTGGGCTGATTTTTCTGAAAATTTGTAGGTATGTTCATTATGGGTCATGGATGATGCCAGATGTGTTATTTTACCTTTATAGCTGTTACTAACAGCCATAATGGATTTTCTTCTTTATGAAATATCTTAGAAAGTACTTGGCCGATCTCTCTGAAAATTTGTAGGCATGTTCATTATGGGTCATGGATGATGCCTGATGTGTTATTTTACCGTTATAGCCATCACTAATGGCCATAACAGTTTTTCTTCTTATGGAATATCTTAGAAAGTACTTGGCCAATCTCTCTGAAAATTTGTAGGCATGTTCATTATGTGTCACGGATGATGCCCAATGTTTCATTTTACTGTTACATCTGTTACTAACAGATATAACGGCCCATAACCGTTGTTCTTCTTTATGGAATATCTTCGAAAGTACTTGGCCGATCTGTCTGAAAATGTGTAGGCATGTTCATTATGGTTCATGGATGATGCCCAATGTTTTATTTTACTGTTACATCTGTTACTAACGGCTATAATGGCCTATAACGGTTGTTCTTCTTTATGGAATATCTTAGAAAGTACTTGGCCGATCTCTCTGAAAATGTGTAGGCATGTTCATTATGGGTCACGGATGATGCCCAATGTTTTATTTTACTATTATATCCGTTACTAACGGCTATAACAGCCCATAACGGTTTTTCATTTTTATGGAATATCTCAGAAAGTACCCGGCCAATCTTTCTGAAAATGTATAAGTACATTCATGGGTCACGGATCATGCCCGATGTGTTATTTTACCGTTGCAGCCATTACTAATGGCCATAATGGCCCATAACGGTTTTTCTTCTTTATGGAATATATCACAAAGTACATGGCCCATCTTTCTGAAAATGTGTAGGCATGTTTATTATGGGTCACGGATGATGCTCGATGTGTTATTTTACCGTTATAGCCATTACTAACAGCTGTAACAGCCCATAACTGTTTTTGTTCTTTATAGAATATCTGTGAAAGTACTTGGCAGATCTTTCTGAAAATTTGAAGGTATGTTTATTATGGTTCACGGATGATGCCCAGTATATATTTTGAACCGTTATAGCCATTACTATGGCTGTAACGGCCCATAATGGTTTTTCTTCTTTATGGAATATCTTAGAAACAGGGTTCATACAGACTTTCAAGAAAAAAAATTTAGGGCCTTTTAGGGCCTTTTTTAGGGCCTAAAATTTACAAAAATAGGGCCATCAGGGCACACGAAAATGCTGAAAAGTGCTCACCACTGCCTCCCACAGATGCGATTTTCTCCAATAAGACCTCCATTCAGCAAGTACCTAATCACTTTCTGGTATGAATCTTGTCATTTCCATATCCCTATGAAACAAAGAAATCTTTTACAATGGCTAGAGTAAACACAGTGTTCTTGCAGCACACACAAGGCAGAAGTTTTAGGAATACAAGTCACATGAAGAAAAAAAAGTAGGCCTATGCTTTCTTTCCACCTGACTAACAGCTGCCTTGTCCTTGATTGACTAGCACACGCTGCCTCTGGTTGAAGGAGAGAACAGTCCAGTGAGAACAGTCCAGTCTCAAGTCATCCTCCTATTTGTCCTCTAGGAAATACTTTTGATTTATTCCAAGGAGGCGACCTTTTACAGTTGGGGCTGTGTCCTCATTTCTTTGTCAATTGGTCAGCTTCTTCATTTCCATATATAGTGCAGTATGAAGGTGTTCACTGGATGGGAGTATTTTCAGTAACCGAGAAATGGTAATCATTTTACATCAGTAGTACCATAGGATGATGACTATTGTTATATAAGTGGAAAAATGTAGTGGTGATGGTGCAAGTTGGGGGGATAAAGGAAAATATCAATGACCTGTGGATGATGCTCATTGGCATGGGTGAGATCAATAGTACTGTAGGAACATGGTCATTGTGGTAAGTGGAATAAAAAGGTGGCATTAGTATAATATTGCAGGTTGAGAAAGAGGGTGGAGGGGGGATAGGGGTAGATGACTGATGGGTGATGATCATGTATGATTTGAGTAAACAGTACTGTAGGATGATGATAATTGTTGTAAAAGTGGGATAATGTTGTGGCATTGGTGTAAAATGCTTGCGGGGGAATTGGGGAGGTGTTCAAAGATGGGTGGATGATGATCATGGTCAAGGTGTAGGTATGATCCACAGTGGTGTAGGATGATGGTCAGTTTTGTAAAAGGAGTAGGATAGTGTATTGGCAAGTACGATAATGCCAGTGGGAGAATAAAGGAAATGATCAATGACTGATGGATGTTGATCACTGAGATGAGATCTACAGTACTACAGGGTGGTGACCATTGTCATAAGTGAAATACTGTGGTGGCATTGATGTATTAATGCCGGTGGGGGGGGGGGAGAAAAAAAAAAGGGAATATTAAAAGACATCGTCTAAAATCTCATCCAAAACTTTGTTAAAAATCTTTCCACTGTAAAATCTCAGATCCGATGAAAAATGTTAAACTCTTTCAAGAACTCAAAGATCGCGTCAGGCGGAACATCTCTGAACAAGGTTTTCATGGAATCTGCTGCTGTAAAATGTTTGTGTGTGTCTCACATCGTGCAAATCCCAACACTCTAAAAGAATATGTTTCATTGTGAGTGGCACATGACACACGAATGCACCAAGGAACTTCTTCACTCTTTAAAAGGTAGGAATGGGTAAAATACGAATGGCCGGTGTGCAGCCGGCACAGAACTGTTTCTTCTTTACGACCACCAGACGAAGATGGGAGGAACTCCTTTAGGTTTGGACGGATCTGAAAGAGTTTGTTATCCGTCTGTGTATTCCAATCCTCCTGCCAGAGGTTTACATAATCGTTAATTTTGGGTTTCAGATCCGAGCAGGGGATAGGTGTGTTTGACAGTTTCTCTCTCTGTGGCATTCTTGGCCAAACGATCCACCATTTCGTTCCCTCCGATGCCAACATGACCGGGAACCCAAGCCAGAAGAATGTTGTAACCCTCCGCTGTCAACTTGGTAAAAAAAGGTCAAAAAAGTGTAAAAGTTCGGGGTGCTGAAGGTTGCGGCCAGATATGGCCTCCAAAGCGACAGCGAATCCGACAAAACAAAAGAAAGTCCCTCTTTGGAGACTGTGAGATTATTCTTAGTGCCAGAACCAGAGCTGTAAGTCAGCAGAGTAGGCAGAAGCGTCTGAAGGAATATGTTCTAACAGTATTTGAGAAGGAGCACCAGGGCAGTAGGCTGCACAGGCCACTCCATCTTCAGACTTGGAACCGTCAGTGAAAATTTTCTGATAGGATGGGAGTTTTGAACTCAGCTCAGCATACAACGCCTTGTATGCCAGAGAGCTGGTGGACTCTTTGCGAAAAGCTGCAAGATCAAAACGAATGTCTGGTGTGAAAAAGGTCCACGGAGGCTCATCTGGAAACTTGGAAAAATCAGACACAACTCCTAGGTCTAGACCTGCATTCCGTGCGTGAGGCTGCATACGAAGGCCAAACGACGGAATACAGGTAGGGTTGTTTTCGAATTTGTTTTGGAACTGAGGGTCAAAGACACAGTCATAGGCGGTTTTCTGGTTCAGAGAACAGTCTGATATAGTAGTTCAAAGATAGTTTCAACCTGCGGTTGGACAGTGAGGGTTCACCTGCCTCTGCGTACAGGCTGTACACAGGGGTGGTGCGGAATGCTCCAAGACATAGACGAAGCCCTTGATGGTGGATAGGGTCTAAGAGTTTGAGGTAGGACGGTCTTGCAGAGCCATACACAGCACAACCATAGTCCAGTTTGGAACGGACCAGGGCTCTGTGTAGAGGTGCAGCAAAGTTTTCTTATCAGCGCCCCAGTCAGTGTGTGCTACGACCCGCAGAATATTCAGAGCTTTCTGGCAAGAAGTTTTGAGGTTTTTAATATGGCTGAGAAAGTTCAGTTTTTGATCAAAAAAATAACCCCCAGAAATTTTCGCTTCCTTAACAGCTGGAATGGTGGTCTTATCCCAGAAGAATTTCAGGATCAGCAAAAAATTGACGAAAATTGTGAAAATGGATTGACTGGGTTTTTGTAAAAGGTAAACCCGTTGTCCTCGGCCCACTGTTGAATCCTGTTGACACAAAGTTGGAGTCGCCGCTGTACGCTGGCGTAAGAAGCTCCAACTGCGTACAGCGCGAAGTCGTCAACGAACAAAGAAGACTCAGAGCCCTGGCTTACCGATTTCACAATGTCATTGATCTTAATGCTGAAAAGGGCAGGAGAAAGGATGCTCCCCCCTGAGGTACACCCAACTCCTGCCCATGGATGTCCGAGAGTGTGGTGCCAACACGCACCTGGAACTGTCGATCAGCCAGAAAGTTTTCGATAAACATAGGCAGATAGCCACGAAAACCCAGTTTATGCAAATCCATAAGGATCCCCTGATTTCCACGTGGTGTCATATGCTTTTTCTAGGTCGAAAAAGATAGCGACCACATGCTGCTTATTGACAAAGGCGTTGCGTATGGTGGTTTCTAGACGGATTAAATGGTCAACTGTCGAGTGGACTTGCGGAACCCGCACTGTTCACTGGCCAAAAGGCCGTCGGTTTCCAGCTTCCACATCAGACGGGAGTTGACCATCTTTTCCATCAGCTTACACAGGCAGCTGGTCAGAGCTATTGGGCGATAGTTTGATGGGTTGGTAGGGTCCTTTCCAGGTTTGGGGATTGGAATGATCAGGGCTTTCCGCCAGGAGGGCGGGAAGCACCCTGTGGTCCAGATATGGTTATAGACTTTGAGAAGGGTCTGGAGACAGCTTTCTGGAAGGTGTTTCAAAAACCTGATAATGAATGTCATCCAGACCAGGGGCAGAGTCATTGCAGGTTTGCAAAGCTGATTTTAGTTCGCTAATCGAGAAAGGCAGATTGTAAGCTTCAGAGTTGTCTGATGTGAAATTGTATGAAGATTTCTCTCTAATTTGCTTATTTCTTAAAAAGGCTGCAGATTTATTACATACACACACACACATACATGCGTACACAGGCACATCCACACACATACATATAAAAAAAAATTAAATTAAATTAAAAAAAAGGATTAGCATACACAGGACATCTTATGAGTGGTGGTAATAATGATAGTGGTCATATATGGGAATCTGTGTTAAAAAAAACAACAACAAACAAACAAAAGAACACACACACACACACACACCTGACAAACACATGCACATACATCTAAGCATACCTATATATATATGTATGTAGAGGGGAGAGGGGAGACACAAGCCCCTTAGAATACTTGTGCACAGAGGGGTGGGGGGAACTAATGTGGACAAAGGAAAGGAAGTGGTCAGTGGGGGGGGGGGGGGGGGGGGGGAAAAAAAAAAAGGGGGAGGGGTGGTGTACTGCACGTTAATGTGGTATGAGTGGGTGTGTGAATTTATGGAATATATATGGTGGGTTGCAGCTGAGGTGATGGACTAGTGTAATCATGTAGTTGTGTTAGGATGCTGGTGATTCAAATATGGGGGTTAAGGGAAAGAACAGGGGTGTCAGAGGGGGCAGTAGGGCCAAACGAAGCTGCAGTAGAAGCACTAGAACTCGTTGAAGGACCAGCAACAAAGTGCTTTTGAACAAAAACTTGTTGATGTACTAGTACTACTTCAAGCTTGCCCACTGTCACGATCTTTAAAAAAAAATATTTAAGGACACTGCCGCTGTAGCACTCACTCGCCTTCTCCAAGTCTGAATGTTTCTTCCCTTTTTGGCGAGTTTGAAGGCCTTTTTCCCTTCTTACAAAAACTACAATAGAACCGATATTTGTCTAAGTTATCTTGGCGAAGCCAGAGTTTATATTCAGAATTATCAAGCCACAGATCTTGGAATAAGCACTTCCCCATGTTTCTGAGTGAAACTGACGAAATCTTATAAAGAAACTCTCAATGAAATGTCAAATTTCGTTGAAAAACGAACTGTGGCCTTGCTTCGTCAACACATGGAAAATCCAAGATGGCGGACAGCACAAATACTTTGTCGTGGAGTTACTTCCCTTGAACGACTTTACACCATGATCGATCAGTACTGATTCGGCATTTACCTATTATGAAAATCGGTTTTTGTTTTTTTTCTGATCATTCTCTTCTTTGATTTGTTGTTGTTGTTGTTGTTTCACATTTTTCTTTAAGAATTTTTTTTAGGCTGTTCTGGTTTTAGGGCCTTTTAGGGCCTCCAGCCTCTTCATTTTGATTTTTAAGCCTTTTTAGGGGCCCCTATTTTTTGCCTAAAAAAGTTAGGGCCTTTTAGGGCCTGTGCGACCCCTGTAGAAAGTACCTGGCCGATCTTTCTGAAAATTTGTAGGTATGTTCATTATGGGTCATGGATGCTGCCCAATGTGTTATTCTACCATTATAGCCATTACTATTGGCCATAACAGCCCATAATGGTTTTCTTCTTTATGGAATATCTCAGAAAGTACATGGCTGATCTTCCTGAGAATTTGTAGGCATGTTCATTATGGATCATGGATGATGCCTGATGTGCTATATTACCATTATTTTTGTTACTAATGGCTGTAATGGCCCATAACGGTTTTTCATCTTTATAGAATATCTCAGAAAGTACGTGGCCGATCTCTCTGAAAATGTGTAGGTATGTTCATCATGGGTCACGGATGATGCCAGATGTGTTATTTTACCATTATAGCCATTACGAACAGCTATAATGTCCCATAACAGTTTTTCTTCTTTTTTATGGAATATTTTAGATAGTACTTGGCCGATCTTTCTGAAAATTTGAAGGTATGTTCATTATGGATCACAGATCATGCCCGATGTGTTATTTTGCTGTTATAGCTGTTACTAACAGTTATAATGGCCCATAACGGTTTTTCTTCTTTATGGAATATCTCAAAAAGTACTTGGCTGATCTTTCTAAAAATGTGTCTAAAGGTATGTTCATTATGGGTCACGGATCATGTCTAATGTTTTCTTTTACTGTTATACTATAATAGCCGTTACTAACAGCCATAATGGCCCATAACAACACTTTTTCTTCTTTATGGAATATCTCATAAAGTACTTGGCTGATCTTTCTGAAAATTTGTAGGTATGTTCATTATGGGTCACGGATCATGCCTGATGTTTCATTTTACCATTAAAGCCGTTAGTAATGGCCATACTGGCCCGTAACAGTTTTCTTCTTTATTGAATATCTCAGAAAGTATTTGGTCAATCTTTCTGAAAATTTGTAGGGTGCTCATTACAGGTCACAGATGATGGCCGATATTTACCAGAATAGCCGTTACTAAGGTTATAACAGCCCAAAACGTTTTTTTTTCCTCTTTATGGAATATGTCACGCATATTCAAGATAAACTGGGAGTACATTTCTATGCTTTGCATCTTGTTTTTGTTTAGTGTGAAGGCAGTCTTCAGCCAAAATTAAGCCTGTTTTCCTCTTTTTTTACAGGTTTATTGTTGATGATCTTTATAACACCCAGGAATGCAGCAGAAGAATATCTTCATTTATTTCTAAGGTTGAAAAGGTAAATGTAGACCATGGCTGTGCACTGGTTTGTTTGTTTATATGCTTGTCTTGTTTTATTTTGTTTTCCTCTCTCTTGGATTCAACTTTTTTTTTTAATCCATGTCATGTTTTGTGTGTGTGTGTGTGTGTGTGTGTGTGTGTGTGTGTGTGTGTGTGTGTGTGTGTGTGTGTGTGTGTGTGTGTCTCTGTGTGTTTTTGTGTGTCTGTATGTGTGTCTGTATGTGTGTATGTGTGTGTTCTCTCCTCAAGTCCTTATCTGAAATGGTCTATACTGAGGACAAAAAAAAAAATAATGGCAACACATTCCACTCTGAAATCTTACAATGAAGCATATTCAATTAATAATATATTCCATTACAGACTAAACAAGAAAGCATTAAAAATGGTAAAGAAGAAATTTTATCTAGTGTTCATAAGGTTTTTAACCACATACAAAGTAAGGATCACTTTCATTATATCAAAATTAGAAACAGATGTATTAAAAAGCTATCATCAAGGCACCCATAACTGAGTATGAAAAAAAAAAAAGAAAAATAGTAATTTCATCCATAGAGGTTTTGGAAAATATGCACAATCCAAAATAACATTAGTACAACAGGTATAAGCCATTTACTTAGTTTAACTAAAGATGATGGAGACATTGATCTAACAAATGTTATAAAGCCAACATTCTAAACAAATATTTCTCTATGTTTAAAATCTACCACCTGTAAATCTTGCAGTCTAGATAAGATGGTAAAACAATGACTGATGTAATATAATCACCCCAAAAGCAGCTGAGAAAAAAACTGAGAGAGTTCAATGTAAACATGGTTCAAGGCCCAAATAACATAGAATCTTAAAACAAATTATGTAAAGACTTATCATTACTATTAAGCATTTCATGGACATGGAAGCAAGCTCATGTTTACTGCTAGTGTTACACATGTTCAAAAGTGATCCAAGAAATAACAGACCATTCAGTGTACCTACAGTGACTTGTCATATGATATGTATTGTCAGCATGGTTTCCCACCGGCACAGATTTTGTGTCTCCTAATGTCTCCATGCGTTGGAAGATTTTACAGATTTGCTAAATAAAGGCAAGAATATGTACTGACATTACTAATCTGGATTTTGAAAAAGCTTTTTGATTCTATTTCTAATGGGAGATTACTTATCAAACAATACAATACTATAGTGTAACATGTAAATTTAAGCTTGGATCAGATATAGTTGCAAAGTGAGACGACGACTGCAGGCAGAAATCTAAACAAATCTTAAATAAATGTTAGCGAACCACAAGAGAAACGTGGACAAACGAGTCACAAGACAAAACACGATGCGTTTCGACCTCTTAGGTCTTCTTCAGGCAAAACACAAAAAATAATACAACGAAAATTAACGAATTTGGTACTCAGCTTCGATATCTTAACTCTTCAACGCAAGGCAGCCAGCGTTTTTGATTCAAGGCCTGCCTATCTTGCGCTGAGGAGTGAAGAGATTGAAGCTGAGTACCAAATTCATTTATTTTCGTTCTATTATTTGTTTGTGTCTTGCCTGAAGAAGACCTAAAATGTCGAAACACATCGTGTTTTGTCTTGTGACTCATTTGTCCACCTTTCTCTTGACGGTTCGCTAACATTTATTTAAGATTTGTTCGAATTTGATAGCTTTCTAAAAAAAAAAAAACTGAAAACAGTCAGAATGAACTGGAGATGATTCATCTGAAACTGCTGATGTCATAGGTGAAAATACTACAGGGGAGAATGCTTTGCTCAATTCTTTTCACAATTTTCATGAATGATTTGACTCAAATGTAAAAACAGTTTCTGTAAAATATTTGCCATAGATACATTAAAATAATCTATATTGTGTAATTAATTTGAAAAAGCAGTCAATTCTGATTGACAGAGTGCCAGCACAGGTCACAAAACTAGTACATGGAATTAAAAATCATTCATTACAGTTCAGCTGGAGCAACTCAAATTACTCGCTGGCTCGCACACATGATACACACTGCATGGGTACATCATCTTTCATAAATAATTGATATAAAATTTGCGAGCACTGACTATAACAGTAGCAGTCTGTTTTGAAACAGCAGAACCTGTGAACAGCAAAAATCGCTTTGTAATTAAGTGAAATGTATGATGTTGACCAAATAATAATATTTAACATGATATATGTGGAGAGAGAGAGAGAGAGAGAGAGAGAGAGAGAGAGAGAGAGAGAGAGTGAGAGAGAGAGGGGGTGAAGGGGGGGGGGGGGGGGGGGGGGGGCTCCGATCGTGACTGACCCAGAGCTCAGCAAGTAGGCCTAGACTCTACAAAGTTCATAAAAAATAATGGAAAAGGCCTAACTATAACACGTTAAGGCAACTTACAAACGATGAAGACGAAAAAAAAATCAATACTTACAAACGACGAAGACGAAAAAAATCAATGTAGAAAAGAAAAAACAAACTAGATTTGAACTGATCGCTATCTACCGTTTGTATCGTACATTCTGTGTTACAATAATGGGAAATAACTCCCAAGTCCAGACGTAGGCCTAGGCCTTTTTATTCATCCAGAGTAAGTTTCTCTTGATCAACGAAAATGTCTTGCGGTATAGTACTTTGAAACGAAGCAGATTGACGGTCGTTGCTCACTTTCACTATCAAAACCATGTGCATTTAGTTATGTAGGATCTGTAAAACCTCTTACTCCCGCAAAATCCCAGATCACATTGTCGCCGATGTGGTAGGTATGCGCGCTGGCGACGGTTAGTGTGTGTGTGTGTGTGTGTGTGTGGGGTGGGGGGGGGGGGGGGGGGGGGAGGGGGTAAGTATATTAGACTATCTCAAGTGTTGTAAATTGTTGGTCTATGTCAGTATTGACTAGTAATTTATGTTTTATTTTGGCTTATTTGTTTTCCTTTTCATGCTATTGCTTTAAACACACCCTTCCTCAATACCCCAAAAGGAATAAATATTGTATTGTTTAATGTTTTGTATAGAATTTGGGCGGAGCACTGCGAGTTAACATATGACTGTGCTATTTTTCCAAAGTTAGTTAATCCAAGAGTATGTATACACCAATATGCTGACATGTATATTCCAAAGGGGGAAAAGCAACGGAAAGCAGGCTAACATAAAAATAACACCATGCGCAAAAACTGAATGAACGACCAGCAATCGTCTGATTATCAACAATCGAGGGAAGGTGCATCTTGTAGAACGACCAAAAAATAAAAACGCATGTATTGTTTTCCAGTGGTTGATGCCCAAACCCCAAGAAGTGGGTAAATACCGTGATCTATACCATGACATTGACCTAGAAGGTTTAACTGTACAGGGAACTGGCAAGTTTTTTCCACATTCTGTGGCTACCATTTGCTGAAGCAACCCAACGAACTGTTTAAATATCTGAAAGCAACTAGAGAAGCAGATGAGAAGTTTTTAATTCATGCAATTTCTTTTGGTGTTTTTTAAATCATATACTATGGCAATGCAAACTTCAAGAAGACTGGCCAAATGTAGACATTTTTGTGACAAGGTTATGGGACCGTTTGTGGACAGTGTTAGTATTAGGATATCATACAAAAATCTGTCTTATGGCATTTCAGAGGTAAAGATAGTGAAAAGAAGATGAGAAAAAGAATGATGTGCCAAAATGTTTCAGCATGTATGTCTCCAAAATAAGGTAAATGCAGCTTATTACAGTACACAGTTCAGTTAAAGTTATCACCAGAAGTGATTATAAAGAGCAAAGTCAATGGGCATGCACAAGCAGCTAATCCTGTCTTTCTCCTTCCCAGTGACATTCTCCATCCAAACACAGTTGCATGCCTGCATGTACACACTCATGCATTCATGAACACACATGCATGCAGCACCAACCACCATCAGCAATGGTTACACCAACTGAGTTACTAACTACATTGCCACAATGGATCATTGCAATCAGTGACAAACATGTTCCCACCATTGATCATTACTATTACTTATGTTATGGATAACCACATAACCATTGATAACCTTGCCATCACTGACAACCGTGACATTCTCAACAACCACCATCAGCAGTGGTTACCCCAACCACCTGTCACATGGATCATCACAGTCACTGACAAACATGTTCCCACCATTGATCATCAATATCACTGATCAACCACCACATCACCATTGATTACATTATCGACACAAACGACCATATCTACCATGTAGCCTATATGATATGTATCACCAACCAGTCCAGTCGAGTGACTTTAGCTAATACAACAATTTTATCGCTGACATAGAAAACAAAGTCTTGGTTGAAAAGGCATAACAGCCCAGATGCGATTTTAAATCAATATTTTCAATGGCCATGGAAGAGGCACTACTGAACGCTACCAAAGTGACTTGACAGGACTTGTCTCTTCTGGTGGGCTGCCTCGTGATGACATTGACTGTCCTTGTGGACTGCCATTGCCATGGATAAGGTGGGAAAAAAACCGGGGTGTAGCTGTAGATGGTGAGCCGGAATGAGCAGCGTGGGGGTAGTGCTACTGAAATGGCATTGAAGATGAGACAGATTCCAATGGCCAGCCAATCAGGATGGACAGTTACCTGTGCAGCTCCTCGTCAACTGCATACCTTCCTTCTTCCTGAAATGTAACAGCTACGAGAACCACTTTATTCCCACACACACCATGCATCCAACATGGGCTGAAATAGTCTTCTACCTGTGTGACGAGAGTTGGGGCCCACTTGGAATATCAGAACTTAGCTGATGTCGGAGAGGATAGTTGATCTCTCTCTTGTGGCTGGTGACTGATCCTGCTGTGTTGACCTGCTGGACTGTGGTGTCTCTTCACTACCGGACTTGCCCAGGATAGATAGGGTCCCAGGTTTCTTTAACAGAGAGAACCTAGCCTGTAGTTAAGTAGCTGAGAGTCTGGCTTGTCGAGTTCACACACTTGCCCTCTAATGTTCAGAGGATGTGTGAGATCTTGGCTAACAAAGGATTAGACTAGCATAAATATATCTGCCATAATTATGAATCTCCACTTTTGTTTAGATGTTGAGAGGAGTTTACAAAAGGGTAGGAGACAGTAATTCAATGCTAAACAATTTTAGTCAAATAAACTCTTCAGTTTTTCTCATGGATTAAATTACATTAACTTGAATACGCTTAGCCCAAATACACATGTGGTGTAGACTTAGAATCACACACTACAAAGCATTCCAACAATCACCGGTATTCATAAATCAACTGAACAGTTTTCACCTAGTGCAGGCATACTGTTTTCTTGATCAAAATTTATCATTCAGTTATCATCATAACAGATAGAATTACATACTAGTAACACTAAAAGTCAGATTTTACACAAAGAATGGTGGTCAGATTGTTAACAAAGAATCTTAACCACATGGTAATAGCTTTTGCTTTTACCACATGGTCACAAACAGACTAATACAACAGAACGTTCATCATTTTGATAAATGTCACCTAGTATTAGTGCAAAGTTAGCCTATACTCTCAAACCACATGGCATACATATAATCAATGCACAGATTCAAAATGTAGAAACATAGTTTCGACTTACATTCTGGGACGACAGTGAAACTTAGACTTGGAGATTTCAAGAAGAGTGAGATCACCATGCACTCTTTGGTTTTACCCCTGTTGTCTTTTTTGCTACACTGTTTTGATCTACAGATGGTCTGAGGAATCAGTGAATGAGGACAAGGTGTCACCATTTTATCTGCTAAACTGTCCAGTCCCGTTTTTTTTTTTTTTTTTCGGCTGACAGTGCGTCACTCAAGACCAAGAAAAGGGAAGGGTCTGTAATCCCTCACCCCTTACCAGTTTCGAACATTTGAAACTACGCTTTAGTTGCCTAAATCAATGCATGCTAATTGACAAAGCTCGGGTTACCACAATTGCATCACCTACAGGCTGTGCGCACGACTGTCCGCGTGTTGTGGTGAATATGGGGAGAGGGGGAGTTGAGGAGCAAGGTTCCGGCTCGTCTCTGATCTAATGGAGGGAGAGCATGCATTTCAGAGTGAAGTGGGCGACTGACTGGAAAACTCGCGCTTTTTTTTTTTTTTTTTTTTTTTTTTTTTTTTTTTTTTTTTTTTTTTTTTTGTCTGCTGGTTTAGAGGTGGGGGTGGTGGGGAGACAGGCTACATTGTTATGAAGAGATATAAACTTTTTCTCTTTGTCATTGCCACAAGTTGTCAGTTTACAAAACAAAAGTGGGGAGGGGAGGGAGGGTTGAGCAGTGAACTGTTTGTTTTGTGTGTTTAATGTTGAGTTAAATTTCGTGTAAAATCTAGGAGTCATTGCTTTACCTGCATCAGTGTTCTTTGTCCCATGTCAAAGAAGAAAATGCAGGCAACGGTACATACAGTTTCAAAGTAAGCTGACAGCAGGCCTGAATCGAAACAAACTTAAAAGAAAAATTACTATTCCGACAAATGAAGGAGACAAATAAATTACAAGACCAAACACATGCGTTTTGACCTCTTTGGTCATCTTCAAGCAAGACAACATTCAAGACTCATTTTACGCCCTGTTCGAGGAGAGAAGTGATTTGAATGATGTTTGTCTTGCCAGAAGAAACCAAGAGGCCAAAACACATCGTGTTTTGTTTTGTAATTTGTTTGTCTCGTTCGTTCGTTCGGTGGAATAGTACTTTTTCTTTTAGAATTTGTACATACATGGTAATCTGATCAGTCTGACCCATCCCATCATAAGGATGCGACAATCTCTCACTGTCAAGTATACTTGTCAAAGCAGTCACAGTCAGGAGTAACAATTAAAGCGGATGTGTTCGAAAAGCAGCCCAATCTTTGAGGAGTCATAATTGATATATACTAGCATTTTAACTCTGAAAAATTCTTTCAGAATGCTTCAGCTGTCAGGTCATAGGCCTACCAGTGAGGAGTCTTTCTGTAAACGCGCACCATAACCTATGATTTTTCCATGGCAGTAGCTTGGCATAGACAGCTCCTCTTAGACCTTAAATGAATTTGCTGTTGGGCTTTTCCCAATCCAGGCCGAATTCTGTTGCTAGTCTTCCAGATTTGTCTAAATACTCGACAATGCTTTTAGTTCATTTTTGAACAGATCCAAAGAAAATATCAAGGCCGGAATTTGGACAGGAGTCTGACAATGTTGACTGGCCACCTCAGAAGGACTATCAGTCTCCATGGATTTTTTCGAGCTTTCTGAGCACACGCACGTTCATGCTTTTTTTCCGCTCTGCAGCTTCATGTATTCAGACTTTTTCACACATTTCAGCATCCTTTTCCTTGGCACATTCTCCTGCAGTTTGGATTTTGTCATAATCTCCAGCTTCTGATTCAAGCTATCAAACTGTTACAAATGTGAACAACTGTTGACCGGAAGGCCATTCCTATATATAAGTTTCACCGAATCAGCCATGACAGCGGATTGTTGCACAACTGTAAGCAAAATAATTCCCATTTAGTACAACAATGGCAAACAAAAGCAGAATGTGGCCCCAAAATAGAATGACTATAACATCAATCAAGCAAAATAATTTCATATATCTTATACAATGAACATATACACAGCAAAGTTTTCCTGCTGGACTGCAACTCAGTTAGGCTAGTTTGCCTTTAATTCTGTTCTTTTGTCAAAAACTTGGAAAAGCCAAAGGGAATAAAGAGAATGTACGGCTTTTTTTTTTAACAATTTCGAATGAGCCCCCATTTCCATGTGACGTGTAGGAGTGCAAGGTGCTGTCCTCTAGAAGATGGGCTCAGGGTGTGCTCTCTGTTAATATTATAGGGTGATTTCTTTCTTAAAATTTGCCGCCACCCTCTCTCCTACTAGTGGTAGAAGAAGCAACTTTCTGGTACCAGTCATCGAAAAAAAAGAATGCATATTTTTCTCGGAACTGTTAAATTACTCAAGAATGGCTCAGTGTAATTTACCTTAGGCTTGTGCACTTGAAAGTGCTTGTGCTCCAAGTGACCAACCGAATAAGAACTAGGGACGAACATGAAAGGATGCAAGAACAACAAATAGACTGACAAAGATTAAGTGCAATTTCACACACCAAACTTTACTTTTGTATATAATATTCAAATATACGATATATTTATTTAAAATTCAGTTAAATTCAACTTGGCTTCGTTTGGGCCGGCCTGTTCTCGCTTTTAAAGATAGGGATTGTCTCTGAACTGGTGTCAAGTTGTACGCACTACGAGAACATAATTGATGTAAGACTGGAGAGGTGCACAGATCTCTCTCCTGTTTGTTGACATCACCATTATGGGCAAGCCTGCTGATTGGTCGGTTGCTCACTTGGTCACGTGGCAGCATGGATTTTAAGTATCTGTGTTTCGCCAGTTGTCATGGAGCGTTTCAGGGTCTGTGAAGTTTACAGAACTCAAAGCTAATCTAATCAGAACTTGAAGCTAATCTAAATGTACTACATTTAATTTTTCTGACTCCACTTTAGTTTCTTCTCTAAAGTGTTGAGTAAATTTTAACAAGTGACAACGAGAAACTGCTAATCAACTGAAGCAAAAAGAGACTCTTCAAAGCAGTCAAATACACAGGTGGTGTGATCTGCTTGTTGGATACTATTAGTCCAACACAAGTATCAGTTAGTTACCTACTACAAAGCATTCAGACAACCAACCTTATTCATAAATCATTTTACAGATTTTACCAAGCATTGGCATGAGGTTATCCTGTTGCAAAAAGCATCCATAAACACAAAAGATGCATAGCCTCTAGGTCGTATCCTCACTGCTGTACAATACATGCCATCTTCTGTCAATACTACTTCGTAGCCCTTCCGTGTAACTTCACAGAGGCTGAGAACGTGCCAGGGGTACCAGGTTTGAGGTTCCCCACAGCTACTGGTGGGCATAACCTTGATTGTCTAGGAATCGCTACATCTTCTAGGGACCAGTTCATGGGATTCATGGACTTTCATTCAAATACACTTTTGACATTTGAGACACCGCAATTTTTTTTTTTTTTTTTTTTTTTTTTTTTTTTTTTTTTTTTAAGGACATCAAGGTGAGTGTCCAGCCTCACTCAGATCAGTTTCTGAGGTTGTTTGCCTCTGCAGCAAAATGAAAGACTTCTCTGGTTATCCTTTTTTTTTTTTTTTTTTTGTTTTTGTTTTTTTGTTTTTTTTTTTGTTGTTGTTTTTTTTTGTGAGAGGATATTCTAGAAATACAGCTCAAGATACACTACTGCATGCCAGTAAACTCACAAGATCTCAGAAGCAGAAACCCTGATCTGATTCAAATCAGCGGCCAGTACACTTAACTACTCTCCACACAACCTCCAGACGATGAACTTTCTGCTCAAGAACTTCTGCATCAATCAACAAAATCCAAAACGAAACCTGTCTTCACACAGCCCTCCATGAGTGGCCTTCGGGCAGGGCACCAACTTCAGGGACCATCTCGTCCATGCTAAACTTCAAAACAGAAGGAACAGTCTCCCCCAGGCAACAGAGTTTGTAGTTGACTCAAATGCAGAACCTGTAGCTTTGCCAACAGGGTCATCATTTTCACTGGACCATTCGGTGCCCAGTTTCGTATCCATATGTCTTCACCTACCCAAGTCGCCAGACATTCTTTTTTTTTTTTCTGTCCCAACCTCTGCGCGACTTCAGAGGCAGTGCACCCCCACGCCGCTCATTCAGACACCCCGTCTACAGCCACAGCCCGGTCGGTCCCGCACTGCCGCCGAGTCACTTCGGTGGTGTTCAGTGGCGCCTGTTCGGATCTAACATACGCAGGACACCACCTACTAAGCCCCCTACTGATGACAATAATTGCTTAGTCGCGGAGCCGGCGTGAGTGAGCTCTCCCTCCGGAGGCGCCACCCACGTCCATCCAGCGACAGCCCCCATAGACTCGCCGATACCGGTGACCCCGACGGAACCAAACCAAGGCCACAGATGTGGAGAGGACATCGAAATTGAGGTCACCATGAGAGCAGGGCATGAAGGGCCACAGAATTTGAGACTTTTTTTTTTTTTATACTGATCGATGACAATGAGGATGATTAAGATGATGCTACGGATTTCCATTTCGGTCTGAGACTACATGACAGGGCTGTACTCTACGCTTCCTTTCATAATATATCCCGGCGTCAACCAGGCCCGAGAGATACAGGCATCTGCAGTGCTGGTCAAGAGATTTGAGCAACACTCTCAGAAACGCATCCATTAAGTGTGGATGAAACTCGACTGTGTGGTCCCAGTCTTCCCAACTGAGTCCGCAGCAGCAACTCAACTCTGGGTAGGAGCCGGTCGAGGCAGAAAAACCCCCATCACTTCTGATGGGATTCGAACCCACGACCTCCCAGCCGGGAGTCCCGCGACGCTAACCACTTCGCCACGGCGACCGTTTGGACGCATTCACGTTTCCGTCTTCAGTGTGAATCCAAGATTTGATGTTCTTCGGACAGTTTCTATGACTCAAACTGAAAGTAAAGGGGTAGAGTTTTCTGTGTCTGCGCGCACACTCGTGAGCTCGTGTCTCTGTGTGTGTGCTTTCGTGCAGAAATGTGTGCAGAGGTGCGTGGCAAGGTGTGTAAGAACTTGAGACTGGAAGTATAATGTGTATGTTAGTGTGAATGCGGTTATGAATGTATGTAAGGGTCAGTAAGAGTTTTCACCTGTCATTATTAGATAGACATAACCTCATACATGTGCATTCATATATTTCCACTCTTTTTTTTTTAGATAGACGTGTAAGTAAATGCTCATATGTGTTCTTTTACACATTCCTACACAGGTCTGATTCTTTTTTTTCCGGAAATTCCTCGTGCTCCAACGAAACTTCCATTTTCGTTGTCCCTTTTTCCGTCCTTAAACCGAATCCCCCCCCCCCCCCCTTCCTCTTCTGGAAACTGTTTTGTTTTTATTTTCCTTTTTTTTTTTCAAATGTGCAAATGTCATGAAAATATGACGTTTTATATTACAATAATTTCGTTCCCTTTGAAGAACCTAAGAATGAAAACGTTACTCTTTTCCTTCCAACTGGATCAGTAGGCCTATTCCTACCTTTTCTTCGAAATAATTTCATATCGTTATTAGCCTTTTTGGGATTCACCTGAAATGCTGGAAGTGACGTCATTCACACAGACGGATTCCTTTAACTGTAAATCTTCTGTGTGAGGTTTTTGTGTAATAAACTCTTAACATCAATCGGAGTTTTTCTACAGAGCCCTTTGCACGTTGTCCATAGTAAAGGGGTGCATGATGAAGTAGTTAGGTTTGCAGACTTCCGGCTGGGAGGTTGTGGGTTCGATTTTTATCAGTACCATTGAACTTGACTGCCCAATTCGGCTCCTTCCCAGAACTGCGTTTGCTATGGGCTCCATGAAAAAACTGGGACTAGACATTCGAGTTTCATCCTCGTAATGGATGCGTCTCGGAGAGTGTTTCTCAGATTTGGCAACAACTTTGCAGGTGTCTGTTTCTATTTGGCCGTAGAGTACAACCCTGTCATACAGTCTCAGACTAGAATGGAAATCCTTAGCCTCTTCTTTTTCATTCTCATCCTCGTCGACCAGTATCAGAAAAAAAAAAAAAGTCCCCATTTCTATTACCCTATATGCCCTGGTGTCATGGTGCCTCTCCACGTCTATGGCCTTGGTTTGATTCTGTCAGGGTCATCAGTATTGGCATATTCATTGGGACTGTCGTTGAACAGACTAGGAGGCGCCCTCTGGAGAGAGAGCTCACACTCGCCAGTTCCATGAGTAAAGAATTTTTGCCACTGGTAGGGGGCTCTATATATAGGCCTGGATATGCAGTATCAGAACAGACACCACTGAACACCATCGAAGTGACTCGGCATTGTTGCGGTGTCTCTTCTGGTGTGTTGCCTCATGACAACTTGACATTGACTGCTCCGTGTTGATCACCGGTGCTGGGCCTGTGGTGGGCGGGCCGGGCTGTGGCTGCGGACGAGGAGTCAGAATAAGCTGCGTGGATGCAGTGCCACTGATCAGGAAGCACAGAGGATGGACAGTTAAAGTGTGAGTGTGTGTGTGTGTGTGGAGGGGGGGGGGGGGGGGGGGGTTGAAAATATTAAATATTTATGCCAGCTTTAATTTCGATGGTGTTTCTTCACGAAATTGTATCATGCGCATTCAAACTCTATTATCATTGTAGAATCCGGCGCTTTGGAAATTTCTCCACAGTATTGAATCATCATCGGACCATGGTTAGGTTCAAATACAAAATCTTTGAAGCTGATTCGTTAGATATTTTTAAGTTTCATTTTTTCACCTCTCTTTGAGCAACATATCTATTTTCAGAAAAAAAAAAGCCAGCACTACAGAGTGGAACATTTAAATGTATATATGCAAACTTTTGTCAATCGATTCATTTATTCAGTTTAAATATTGATTGAAAATGTATTCATAAGAAGTGTTTGCATGAAAACTATTCCAAAAAATTATCACGATATTTCTGGTGTAAAGAAGGAAAAATAATCTGCAAGTTTAAATATTCGAACTAATGAAAGTTATGTGAATCAACTGGTAAATGGTAAGTTTTCATTGTCAGTGTTTTTATTTTATCACTAACAATTATCGAATCTGTCGCATGTGCAATTCTCATAAAAAGTTACCTACTCTCTCGCTTGATATCTGTGGGTTCAGTATCTGTCAAATGGTGTCAATTTTAACCATAACAATGAATTCCGGTGCAGAAATCCGAATAGTTTCAGTTCCGCAGGAGGATTAGTCCTGCGTGCTCCAGTACATGTGCCAACCCATGAGAGATCAGCGTGCACAACATACTAAGTAGATAGGCAGATAACAGAAAATAATGAACTGAGGCTGGATTGGAGCTTACATACAAGACCAAACAGATGCCTTGTCTGTGGGAATGTCTGTTTCAAACAAATACCCTGCTTTTTAGAAGTTATGTGCCGCCGGTAACTTCTTCTTTGCTGTAACTCTGACGTGTTCTTTACTGCCTTAACTGTTTTTCTGCCTTTGTGGACCATTTCCCTGTCTTTGTTTTTGAAACTTTTGGGCATATGTTCTTTTAATACCAAATAATCACCTGCCAGCTTATTTTTTTCTGAAAGTAATCTGGCGTTTAAGTCGTGAACATTGTAGACTCTGTCCAGGGCGGACATCATCTGTCCATTCTGCAGTGTCTGTAATTTTAAATGATGTTTTGAGTTACATTTAAAGTTTAAAGAAAAAAACTGGGTTCGAAAAATTTGAGCTGCATGGCTGGCGATCCCAGCTCGGCGTAGTCTTACCTGCCATTGGAGATGTCAATAGTCTTGCTGTCATGTTATGAATTGTTTGTCTTGCTTGATACGTAGTGACACCCCCAGGATAAAGTGAAAGCAATGCATATATCCTGTTCTGTGCATCAGTACACTCGGACCTTACAACTAGCAAGATTTCTTGTTTTTGAGTAATGGTGTGTTCACGTCTGGATATACTGGGAACAATGATATTCCTTCATTTGTGTAGTGTTACGCCCATGACGAAGGGCAAGCAAGGTTTCGTCTTTGTTGCTGAGGACGTGCTCACGCTCACGACATATTGAAAGCTTGGATCCTTATCTAAGTGTTTGTATACAAATAGCCAATTGTTCAGGATGCATCATACAAAGTCATGAAATTTTGGCGGGCGGCCTGCGAGAGGGGTGGGACCGGGAAGAGGAGGGAGTGGGGGTGTGAATGTTAAAATCGTTCGAGTTACAATGCCAAACCATGAGTCTGTATGATTTCTCACTCATGACACAAACTGGAGGTTTTTACATACAAGTTGTACTGGTTTTGACATGTTGTATCTTTGTTTCATCTTGGGCCCAAAATAAATGTTTTTGTTGTATTACCACTGCCAAGGAGGTTACGTTTTCATCGGCTTCAAATGAGTTTGTCTGCCTTTTGACAAAAAAAAAAATGCAAAAGAGTCCGTTCCGATTTAAACATAACTTGGAAAGATGAAATGTGACCCAAGGATGACCCCAGGTTTAGTACTGATCCAAATCAAAGGACAAATCCAGGATTCGTTCGACGGTGGCAGAAGTCTGTGCTCTCTCCTTAGCGCCCTTCTTGTCACATTGACTATATGCTTCTCCTGATCTTAGTTGTATTTTCTTTTCAGGGGCAGAGAGGGAAGAAGACTGCTGTAAGAGACTGTATATATGGATGCAGATCTCTTCACATTGAAGACACAGAAAGAAAAGCTTTAGTCTCCTCTTCATAGTGTTGTCAAGCAGAGGAACAGGTGGTCAAGGTGTTTTACCACAAAACGTATCAAAAAAAAAAATACGACTTTGTTAACGACTCAAGAATTCTGTGTAAGATTCCCGGCAATGTCTTCCTCTTTGTTTTTATAGTTGTGAAGTTGGAAATAATTCATAATACTTTAATTAAAAACGAAGAAACCAACACAAAAAGCAAACCGACGATGATTTTTGGAGCACAGCATTTTTCTGGATCTTTGGTAATTATCAGTAGATGCATTGCTCACAGGATATTCAAATTTAGTACACACACTGTGTTGAAAAATGCCAGTTCTGCGAAAAATGAAAAAGCGGTTTTTTGGTAAACAATGTGGCAACAATTCAGGGAAAGTAACCAGTCACCTTGTGCTTCATAAAGCTGAAAGACAGCCACGTCCTCCGAATGCCAGTGATAAACCGCTCGTGTTGTTATTCCAGTGGCTGTATGCCAAACCAACTGCTGTGGCCAAGTACTGTGACATATATCGTGACATTGGTTTAGACGTGCTGACCATCAGGGGAAAGCTGTCCCATTTTCTCTGGCCGCCTAAGGGGTCTGAGTTATCTGACGAATTGTTCGAATATCTGAAGTCGAATCGACCAGCCAATGAAAAATTTGTTGTTCATGCTTTTTCGGTGGGTGCCTACAATTACACCATTGCCACGCATGCAGCGCTTCAGAAACACCAGGAGAGTGGGCATTTCCGGGAAAGAGTCATTGGGCAAATATTTGACAGTTTAGCCGTCAGCACCCATGACAGTATATCTCACGGCATTTCAGAAGTGAGTTTTTAAAATGATTGAAGAGAAGTGTGCACACTTGGGCATCATTTGATGGTGAAGTGGAGTGCATTTAGTTGCATGGCTTGTGTGCATTTAGTAGTTTGCTGGTGTGCATTTGGTAGCGTATTGGTGGGCATTAAGCTTATGTAGTCTCCTGGTGTGCGTTTTGTAGCATATTGGTGTGCATGTGATTCTGTCCTAATGAACATTTGGTAGTATACTGGTGTACATTGCGTTTGGTGTTGTATTAATGTGCACCTAGGAAAGTATTGGAGGGCATTTGACAGGATATTCTTGTTACTATTACTGCTGTTATCATTAAGAATAAATCATTATCATGATTATTGTCATCATCATTAGAAGTAGTATTAATATTCTTATACAGATAGTTCCTGATCACGTTAATGCCCCAGGTATTCACAATCAACAACTACGTGCACTAAACTCTAGAACTGATAAGTAAGAACAGCCAGCAATACACAAAACGCATCCGCTCCCACTTGTACGACCATTCCTTCCCGGCTGTCCTAAATGCTCTGTCCATCCATCCTCCACCCATCAAACAAAAGCAATCACCAACTGATTTATTAACATCCATACCTACACGCACTTCCCACTCTCAAACAACAGAGTACATTACTTGATATGTCAATTCGAAGAAAGAGCAGTTTTCCGGAGGACAGAGTAGGCTATCTACGTTGATAGAGGAGTTGATTTACACGAAGGGGACGTGGCAGACAAAATAACGTTGAGCGAAAGTTTTATTTCGGACAATGGAGTTACGTGAAGACGAGTATCAAACGGAGAACGGATTTTCTCTGATGGGCTGTACAGGTGCAACAGACGAGTCAAATATTAAGGCATGAGGACTCGATGGATTTATAGCATAAGACTGCAGTCTTGGAAAAGCTTCTTTGCTGAACGGGGAGCCAGTGAAGAGAATGTAATGATTGAATTGTATGGTTAGATGTAGAAGAGCAACAACAACAACAACAACAACAAAAAAAAAAAAAAAAAAAAAAAGAGGCAGACAACATGGATTTGAACTGTCCGAAATTTGATAATGAGACAATGTGGGGAGCCAGGCAAAAGAGCATCCCAATAATCGAGACAAAAAAGTACAAACGCTCAGACGAGAGTTTTGGTGGCGTCATCGGAAAGGAGGTGATGAATGGAAGCAACGCGCCAGAATTCAAGAAAGCAAATCCGGCAGATAGTAGTGACGTGTTGTCGAAAGGACGGATTTTGATCAAGTGTCAAACCATGATTCCGAGCTGAAGTAGAGAGTGTTTCAGGATTACGAGCAGAAGCAGAGTGAGTGAGTGATGAGATTGACAGATAATGGGAGAGATTTATGATTCAAATACTTTAGTGAAAAGATCAAATCATGTTGGTTTTGTCTTCGTTTAGTTTGAGTTTGTAGTCCCTCATCCAGTTTTTAGGTCAGTTACAGCGGACTGAGTGCTTCCAGTCTTACTGGTAAATCAGACAGAGGTCCAGAAATATAAAGCTGGTTGTCATTAGTAAAATTGTGCCTGAAAAGAGAATGCTGAATGAAAAGGACAGGCCCCATTATTGAGCCCTGGGGCACACCATACAGCAATAGGGCTGGACTGAAAGAGAAGCTATAAACAGAAACATTTAGGTCTATATCTCTTGGACCAAAGCAGCTATGCAATTGAGGAAGAAGAGAATGGTCAAAAGCCTGCTGAGATGTCTAGTGTAGAGAATTGATATGTTGTTGTGAAGGGCAGTTAGAAAGTTTGAAAAGACTAGTTTCAGTGCTATGGTCAGAGAGACAAGCAGACTGAAGGTGAATGAGATTGCTAGAGTGAAGATGGTCCATTGGTATTCACTCGGTAGTTAGTACTGTACATATGATAGTGTATTGGTGTGCATTTTGGGGGTATCAGAATGCACTGGCTAGAATACTGGTCTGCATTTAGTAGTGCTTTTGATGGTATATTGATGTGTATTGGTTGTATGTTAGTGTGCAGTGGGAAGTGTATTGGGCGATACGTTGATGGGCATTCGGTTATGTATTGGTGTGTGTCAGGTAGTGTATTGGCGTGCGTTAAGTAGTGCATTGAATAGCTTTTTTTTTTTTTTTTTAATGTTTTGAGTAATGTCTTGGTGTGATTTGGTCATGTATATGTGTGCATGTGCAAGAGAAGACATCAAATTTGGCAGAAGTTTCAGCACAGGTCGGGTTGAAGGTGAACAGAGGGAAAACAAAAGTACTGTGAGCCAACACAAAAAACAAAAATCCCACCAGACTGAATGACGACCCGCTAGAAGAGGTGGAAAAGTTCACGTACAAGGGAGCACAGTTGACAGGCAAGGTGGAACAACAGATGCGGACGTCAAAGCAAGAATTGGCAAGGCCAGGATAGCTAGCTTTTCGTCAATTAAAACATCTGGACCTCCAGGCATGTCGGCAGACGAACCAAGATACGACTTTTCAACTCTAATGGCAAGTCAGTACTTATGCATGTCGCCGAGACATGGAAAACACAACAAACACCATCTCCAAGAAAATACAGACATTCATTACGGCTGCCTCTTCTTTCAAAGAGTGTCCAGAATCATCAAGTTGAATATTCTGACACTATGCATGTGTATGACCCAGTTTTATCCCGCCGCATTAAGGCAGCCATACTTCAACTTCGTGGAAGGTGCATGCTGTGTATCACGTGTCATCATACCAACGGCCAAACTGGGCTTCTCTTCCGAAAGTTGGTGATGGGATTTTACGTGTGTGCACGTTGTTGTGCGTGCGTTCACACACGCAACTTCGGTTTATAGTCTCATTCGAAGGATTGTAGGGAATGGAGTCAGAACCAATGTTAACTCCGAGGGGAAAATCCCCCTGTACCGAAACGGCCCGTGGAGGAGATGCGAATCCGCAACCCCAAGATTACGGGTCCGGCGCTCTACCAACTGAGCTATTCCGGCACCCTCCCCCCCCCCCCCCCCCCCACCCCGACAGATACTTCAGATCCCCTGGCCAGACACCATCAGGAATGTGGAACTGTGGGAGCAGACACAACTCCCTGCAGAAAGAGATGAAAAGAGGAATTGACGTTGGATAGGCCACACACTGAGGAAGCCCATCGACGACATTACGCGATATGCTCTGCGCTGGAACCCACAGGGACAGAGGAGCAGGGGAAGACCGAGGAATTCATGGAGGAGAGACTTTGGATGCAGAGAGGAGGAGAGTGGGATACACAGAGAACTGGAAAGGGCAGCCCAGGACAGGGCGCGCTGGCGGATTGTTGTTGATGGCCTTTGCTCCAGTGGGAGCTGATGGCTTGAACGAACGATTTGTGTGCATAGAGTTGTGTATTGGTAAATTATTGCTGATGTATTTGTGTGTGCATGGAAGAGTATTGAATGCAATGGGTGGAATATTGGTGTGCATTGGATAGTGTATTGATGTGCATTGGGGAGTATGTTTGTGTGCATTGGGGAGTATATTCATGTGCACTGGAGAGTATTTTGGGTAATACGTTGGTATGCGTTGAGTACTACATTGTTGTGCCCTAGGGAGTCTGTGTGTGTGCAATGGGTGGTGGTATACTGGTGTGATTTTGATACTGTGTTGGTGTGTATTGGGGAGTATATATTTATGTTCATTTGATAACATTGTGTGTGCATTGCTCAGTATATTGTTGTGTGTTAGGTAGCATATTGGTATGCTCTGAGCAGTATATGTGGGCATTGGGTAGTACACTGTTGTACATAGGCAGTATATTGGTGTGCATTGGGTCGTGTAGCGATGCACATTTGGTAGTTATTGGTGTCTGTGCTGAGTTGTATATTGCTTTGCACTGGGTGGTGTCTGGTGTGCACTGGATAGTTGTGTGTATTTGACAGTTTTATGGTGTGTGATTCACTGTACAATAGTATGTATTTGGTAATGTATTGGTATTCATTAGTTCTTTGGTAGATTATTGGTAGTATATAGGTATGTGTGCGTTTAGTAGTTTATCGGTTTGCATTTGCTATTGGGTGCATTTGATAATGTATTGGTGAACATTAGGTAATGTGTTCGTATGCTACTTGTGCACTGGTGTGTGTTTGATTGTGTGTCAGTGTGGATTGCGTAGTGTATCGATGAGCATTTGGTGATAAATTTGTTGAACTACACAAGGTTACGTTTTAGTAGACATTGCCCCCATTTTCCCTCAAAAAATTAATAAGGTGCTGAACAATTAAATAGTGGGGGAAAACAAGAGCAGGTTAACAATTTTTTCATCAGTATAGCAATGACTCGGCAAAGATTTGAAATTGAGAGGGGAAAAGAAAAGGGAGAAAATTGAAGATGAAGTAAATGGGAAAATGTATATCATAAATACGAAAACCCTTCACTAGTTGCATGAGAAAACTATCGCAAACCCTGTCGAAGGCGGATTTATATGTATTGCCTGCTCCGAGTTGCATGAGAAAACTATCGCAAACCCTGTCGAAGGCGGATTTATGTGTATTGCCTGCTCCGAGGCCTTTCGTCCGCTAGATCGGACTCGTCAGGGAGACACGATGATTGTGTCTGTGCTCTTGGCGTCAGATAGAGGCACACCACAGTCCATAATTCTGTGGTGTTCTGACCGCCAAGGGTTCGAAAAAGAATCCAACAGCACCCCCAAAGCAACCAGCAAAGATAGTAGTAGAATTAAACAAAACGAAAGTGTGGAGAGGAAAAAAGTTGTTGAAAACTAAAAACATTACGCAAACAGTATAAAATGTAAGGGACAATCTTTGAGCCTATGCTTGAGGATCCATTTAAGGATGCAAGGGAAAAAAAAAAAAATATGGAACAGTCTGAGAGGTCAGCTCTGCTGTTCATTAACCCAAGCATTGTCAGTGGCTAAGAATTGTGCAGAACAACCTTTCCTTGGATCTCCTAAGAGATGCAATGACCCACTGGTTTACCAAACATATAATGCTGAACAATTAAATAGTGGGGGAAAACAAGTGCAGGTTAACAATTCTTCCATCATTATTAAAAAGGTGTGTGTTTTGAAGACTTACCTGAACATACAGGTGATATGTAATCACAATCGTGAGTGTATATATGGCATATTCATTACTACTTGTATCTGCATTCAATATGGTTTTTTTTTCTGTCATTTTGTTTATAGGCTCTTCCAGAGAGAACCAGATATTTCGGAAACTGGCCCATCACACTCTGACCTTGTACTACAAAGTCACTCACAAATCCACTACAGCTGTGTACGACCGCCTGGTCAGCCATTTCAAGGAGGAGCCGATCCCAGTACCCACACTCGTGATCTACTCTGACAATGACCAATGTCCGACACAGCAGCCATAGAGAACATGCTGGCTGACTGGAGGTCCCGGCAGCCAGAATGGGACGTCACGAAGCTGTCGTGGGCCGAGTCCATCCACACGGCACACCTCAAGGAACATAGAGAGGACTACATGAGGGAATGGAGGAGGCTGATGGAGAAGTTGAAGCTCCTTTGATTAATGGACGTTCACCTTTTTGAACTGTTTTGACCATGGCTTCTCTCACATTCCCTCCAACCGCTACCTCTACTGTCCTCTCCCCCTTCCTCTCTCCTAAGCCTCTCCTCTCTCCCACATTTACACACTGAACTACACCAACTACACCTGGCCAGGTCCACCTTTCACCACCCTTCCTGCACTACGTGAACAGATTCGCATACACGCAAACACGCACGCATCACATACACAAACGCCCTAATCTCCCTTTCCAACCGCATGTGCAGCCTATGGGATACTTCATGTTCACGTCATTTTCAGATTGCAAAGGGGGTCGGCGAGTTTTAATCTTAATACAGTTGTAGTGATTTACTTTAGTTGCAGTTCCACAACTTTCAGTGGATGTGCTCCCATAAAAAGAGAAGGCCTATATATTGCACCGGTAAAGCTGCCTCAATCAGGGCGTGTAATGCAGAACAAGTCAAAGGTGGATTCATTTTAATATATACCTATGTCAGAACTCAGTAGATACTTATGTTTTACTGCCATTTTCTCCTTAATAGAGAGAGATGTTTTCTTATCACATCCCTTTCGAATGTTTGATCGAAGATATAATCGCCTTTTTATGCTTCACTTTAGGTGCTGGACGTGCCATAATCGATCATTCATTTAAGATAAATTGTTTTTAACGTGTTAATCTTTTGTTACAGATTTTCATTTTTTGTACTCTTAAAACCCATTAAAGTCTTTTTCTTTGTAACTGTCTTAGAATGTCATATCGGCATTGTGCTCAGTGAAGTGCAGGCGCGTGTTATGGACCCTGGCCGCCAGGGCCCTAGACGGAGGTCTTTTACGAGCAGAACACAAAGAAAAGCGGGTAACTTATGAGAAGAAGAAGCAACCAAGCATGTAATCATTTAGGTTACATCCAACAGAAACACCGTCATACGCAGAGTCTCTCTCTCTCTCTCTCTCTCTCTCTCTCTCTCTCTCTCTCTCTCTCTCTCTCTCTCTCTCTCTCTCTCTCTGTCGTGGTGCTGAACTGTATTGATTGGGATCGGCTGTGCATTTGTTTAGCTCCGACAAATTGTTGAATTACTTAGTGTTGTGGCCATGTATTGATCCAGATGTTGTAGGCAGGACTGCGTGGTGCCATGCCTTCTGGACAGCTCGTTGGTCGCCCACATTGTGGTTGCTTTGCGCCGATATCTCTGTGGCTTTCATGATGAAAAGGCCAGAAAAGGAGCAGCCCATCAAACATAATACTTTGAACCTCAAGACTGTGGTGGACGGTGTTAATTTGGGTTACCTCCTGACTTTTTTGTTCTGTGGTAATTTTTTAATGTTGTGTGGTGATGTGGAGCAGAACCCAGGACCACAGAAGAATTCCCTACAACAGACCAGTTTGAGTAGTGCTGACCGTAGAGATAGTGTGGACAAGCCCCTCCCTTCTAGCAGCACACTGGGAGCTACGTCAACCACCCAACATCCCTCATATCTGGATTTAATGTCCATGCTTCAAATTTAAATACGATGTTTTATAAATGAAAGGCGACATGACGGATTTACGGGATGGATAAGCTGCACTGCTTGTAGATTTGAGATCCTTGAGCCAGGAAATGACGGAGCTGCGACGGGAAAATGAAAACCTCAGAAACTGCAATGACATCCTGAAGAGCATGGATTCTTTGGAACATAAGACTGACGATTTCGAAGGACGATCGAAACGAAACAACTTGATTCTCCATGGACTATCTGGAAAAAACACACCGGACCTGACTTGAGATTTCCTTTTTTGACCGTGTGCACAGCTTGAACTGGAGACCCAACTCTCCAGTGATCCGCTGTATGATGATTATGTCACACTCAAGTAGGAACAGGGATACTTTGTGTTTAGCAAAGCGACAAGTATCAACAGAAACATGTGGCACTGCTGAGGAGAAAAAGAGGGGGGCAAAATATTTTATGTTCTTGCATTGAAATATAAATGGAATTCTTTCGGAATTTACAGTAAAGATTTTCTCTCATATTTTTTGATTTTGACTTATCTGTCTCGTTGAAACGTTCGTGGAAAGCCTTGAATTTAACCTCTTTACAGGCTACACTGTGGTTAACAAACCTGCTATCAAGTTTACAAGTCAAAGCAGACATTCGGGGGGGGGGGGGGGGGGGGGGGGGGGGGGGGGGTGTCTGATTGAGAATGATTTTGTGTCTTACATTAGAGAGCTCCAAACCAATTGTTATAATACTCTTTTAATGTGTTATAATGTATATGGATATGCAAAGTGACCCAGACTGACAGAGAAGAAAGTGGGTTGAAGAGGCACAATAGACAGCCAGCCTTCTCAGCTGTCCCAGGGCTTACACGCCAAGGGCACACACGCGCTAGTCTCAAGCACTTACAAACGTCCATTGTCCACAGGCTAGGCAAATACTGACATGCGGAAGAGGGGTCTCAAGCACTTACGTCCATTATCCACAGGCTAGACAGGTCCTGACGTGCGGAAGAGGGGGTCTCAAGCACTTACGTCCATTGTCCACAGGCTAGACAGGCCCTGACGTGCGGAAGAGGGTCTCAAGCACTTACGTCCATTGTCCACAGGCTAGACAGGCCCTGACGTGCGGAAGAGGGGTCTCAAGCACTTACGTCCATTGTCCACAGGCTAGATAGGTCCTGAAGTGCGGAAGAGGGTCTCAGGCACTTGCACATGTCCATTGCCACAGGCCAGACAGGTCCTGACGTGCAGAAGAGGGGTCTCAAGCACTTACGTCCATTGTCCACAGACTAGGCAGGTCCTGACGTGTGTAAGAGGGGTCTCAAGCACTTACGTCCATTGTCCACAGGCTAGACAGGTCCTGACGTGCGGAAGAGGGGCCTCAAGCACTTACGTCCATTGTCCACAGGCTAGGCAGATCCTGACATGTGGAAGAGGGGTCTCAAGCACTTACGTCCATTGTCCACAGGCTAGACAGTCCTGACGTGCGGAAGAGGGTCTCAGGCACTTACACATGTCCATTGTCCACAAGCTAGACAGGTCCTGACGTGCGGAAGAGGGGTCTCAAGCACTTGCGTCCATTGTCCACAGGCTAGGCAGGTCCTGACGTGTGGAAGAGGGGTCTCAAGCACTTACACACGCCATTGTCCACAAGCTAGACAGGTCCTGACGTGCGGAAGAGGGGTCTCAAGCACTTACGTCCATTGTCCACAGGCTACACAGGCCCTGACGTGCGGATGAGGGGTCTCAAGTACTTACGTCCATTGTCCACAGGCTAGGCAGATCCTGACATGTGGAAGAGGGGGTCTCAAGCACTTACGTCCATTGTCCACAGGCTAGGCAGGTCCTGACGTGTGGAAGAGGGGTCTGAAGCACTTACGTCCATTGTCCACAGGCTAGATAGGTCCTGACGTGCGGAAGAGGGTCTCAAGCACTTATGTCCATTGTCCACAGGCTAGGCAGATCCTGACGTGTGGAAGAGGGGTCTCAAGCACTTACGTCCATTGTCCACAGGCTAGACAGGTCCTGACGTGCGGAAGAGGGGTCTCAGGCACTTACACACGTCCATTGTCCACAAGCTTGACAGGTCCTGACGTGTGGAAGAGGGGTCTCTCAAGCACTTACGTCCATTGTCCACAGGTTAGGCAGGTCTGACATGCAGAAGAGGGGTCTCAAGCACTTACACACGTCATTGTCCACAGTCTAGACAGGTCCTGACGTGCGGAAGAGGGGTCTCAAGCATTTACGTCCATTGTCCACAGGTTAGGCAGGTCTGACGTGCGGAAGAGGGGTCTCAAGCACTTACACACGTCCATTGTCCACAGGCTAGACAAGTCCCTACGGGAGGAGGAGGGATCGACGGTTGGAAAATTGCGGAAGTGATCAGAGGATAGTCTCTAGCCCAGAGCTCACGCAGTCGACCAGGACATACTCGGACTAATCAGACTCTTACATCCATTGTCCAAAGGGCGAGAAGAGGTCCGGACGGGAAGATAAGAGGTCGACGTTTGTGGAAGTGGAAAGTGGCAGAAGATGGTCAGAAGACTGACGACAGGGACGCCACAGGCCCTGTGCTACCACTTGTACTAATTTCCGGGCTGAGACGATTAGAAAAAGTCTGTAATTGACTAAGTGGCCTGTTGAAGAACAATCACACTGGGGGCTTGGGTCACCGCTTGGCGTCAGGGCTTAGCGTCACCATGTGTGAAGGACAGGACGCCGCACTACGAGCTGAGTGCTGTGTCACCACAAAAATTTGTGATGTTGCACTTTTTTTTTTTTTTTTTTCTTTTTTTTTTTTTTAGGAAACTAGAAATCATTTAAAAAACATTGATGACTTCCTTCTCCCTTTATGACACTGAAGAGTGCATAAAACTTAAGGCAAGGGAAACAACCAAAACACCGCCCCCGCCCACCCTTCCCCCAAACCCCCAACCCCCCCCCCCCCCCCCCCCCCCAAAAAAAACGTGATAAATATATATATATATATATATATATATATATATATATATATATATATATATATATATATATATATTTTTAATCAGCGTTCGGTTAGATCAAACTACACTTGAAAAAGCAATCCAATCGCAGAGCCGATCGCTTGCGTCTGCACGCAACGACGTCCTCAGGCAGAGTGGGATTGATTGACTGAACATTTTTATTCCTAAAGGTAACGGATACGCAAGAAAAAAAACCTTTTTTTCCATCTGGCCCATGTGCCTTCAGAGAGAGAGAGAGAGAGAGAGAGAGAGAGAGAGAGAGAGAGAGAGAGAGAAATTGTTTATTTACGAGGATAATAGATCAGCACTGGTGTGCTTTTTTTTTTTACATCCAGTCCTAGCCCTGTGTAGGGTCAACAATGCAAAATAAGACCAGGCAATAAATGTTGAAGCATGCAAACAGAGGTTAGAAAAAAAAATAATTAAGAGACAGAGAGAGGTGGGAGTGGGGTTGGGGAAGGGCACATAATTTTGTATTCTTAAGGAAACTATCAAACAAACAGAAAATACCTAGGAAGTAGGGAGAAACTAGTACTATAGGGAGAGCTTGACAGCAGAAGGTCTTCAGAAAAGAATACCCCCACCCCAACCCCAACCCCCACCCCCCCCTCCAGATAAGTGTTTCGGACCTGAATTCCTTGCACTCCTTAGGAATATAAGAAGCATGCAAAGAATGGAGGCTTTTAGAACACGAGGGAAAATGATGAAAATGAGCAGAAGTGCAGAAAAAAAAATGTCATATGTGGATTACAATTCTACGTCAATCCATACTAATTTTGGGTTATGATTTGATGATATTAGGTCTCGATTAATATTAGGTCTCGATAATATTTAGTTGTTGTTTTTTTTCCTCTGCGCTTCTGCGAATTTATTGCATTTCGCAATGTTCTAGATTCTTCGTCGTAATCATGTTGTTTAAAAAGCTTTGTAATATAACTTGCCTCCTGTAACTCTATAATGTAGCCTACTATCGCGGTTTAGGAACGTATCGAACTCTTATCGATTTTAGAAGAGCGTGCTTATCATGAGTTTCTGTAAATGTTTCGATTCAAAATTCTACAGGTAGATCTGGATCAGTTACATGAATACCGAGGAGAGTTTTGATTTGAGCAAGTTGTTAGAACTTTTAAAGCAATGGTAGCCTATCGTTCTGTGTCTCTGTTAGGGATTTTCTACTCCTTTTTTTTTTTTTCTTGCTTCTTTTCCTTCTTCTTTTTCTTTTATTTTTTTTTCTCTCCCCCCCCCCCCCCCCCCCCCCCCCCCCTTTTTTTTTTTTTTTTTTTTTTTTTGTGACCATGTAATACAGACTGCAAGGGTACACTGCAGTTTAGGACTGGGACGCAGGTTTCTTATAAATTCTGTCTGAAATATAAGTATGGTCAAGAAAGAGAGGGAGAGTGAATTTACAAGTTTAATAGTCTTTATCTTTTTTTTCCTTCTTAGTTTAGTTGGGTTTTTTTTTTTTTTTTTTTTTTAAGTGAATTTCACATACTTTGTATGTAATATCATTGCTTGCCACTTTCGTTGGATTGTTGCATAGAGTGATAGTCATGCAGTGTTCAGTATACATCTACAACATTTTTACACTGTGTTAGTTAAATCGACTAAATTGAAATGAGCAATCGCAGTAATGAAATACGCGTAGTACGCAAAGGAGTTTTATGTAAAATGCTCGCCGCAAAGGCTTCGTGTTTACATGTATCGTTATCTCAAATAAGGGGAAGTAATGACGAATTCCATGTAAATGCGCGGGAAGTGAGTTCCCCTAAAAGGCGGAGAAATGAAAGTCGAACTCTCCAACTGTTAACAAATAGAATCTATTTGATTCTGTGCCAATTTGAAAGGAAACACAGCCCGATGAAATGTGTTCATCGTAAGCTACCATTGATTATTACCTAACTGAATATTTTCATGATGTGTAATTGATAGTTTAAAAAGTGTGGCTGCTTATTAAAACCTGAATTGAAATAGTTCGACACCGAGAACATTCATTAAGCCAAAAAGTCTTGAAGAGGGCGCACAGTGTAGTTTGTCAGAAGTTGCAGACTTCCAAATATTTATTACTTTTTTTTTCTAACCATCATGATAGTTATGATTGTTCCTGCTCTTTCTGTAAAGGTTGGTTGCGAATTCCAAAGATCAACTCTAACTGTGACAAAGGAATTGTACAGTTACAGCACAGCATGCAGTTTGACAAACTTGGATTTGTTAAAACAGGGCAAAGCAAAGCAAATGAAAAAGATCAAAAGAATGCCACAAGACTGAAGGATCTCAGTTACTAGAAGAATGACTGGGAGTCATGAAAAAAAAAAATCGTATGTCAAGTTTGCGCTTCGCCAAAAATGTTAGTAATGGTCAAAGTTATGACCGCTGAACATTAATGGAAGAAGAACTCCAAGGTAAACAGTGGTATGAGGATAAAACCACCACCAAGTCTAGATCACTGACTGACAGTACTCTGATCCAGAGGTGTAAATAGTGGAAATAACAAATTTGCTGTTCTGTCAGGTTAGATTTTTAAATTAAAGTAAACTTCATCAAAAATGTAATAATGATTCAATTGCACATGCACACACGCACGCACGCACACACACACACACACACACACACACACACACACACACGTTTGTGTGTGTGTGTGTGTGTGATCAAGATAACTTTATAAACATGAAAAATAATGTAATGTGTCATTAATGCTGTAAAAACAAACATTAGTGCCCCCCCCCCCCCCCCCCCCCCCCCAAAAAAAAAAAAAAAAAAAAAAAATTGAACAAAAAACAAGGCCTATTGTTATTATTTTGTTAGGGTACAGTCTCTTAGGGAATGAAAAGCCTTTAAAGAGGCGTGAAATATTTGTTAAGAACTCTGTAAGTGCAATACTATGCAAGATTGTGAAATGACACCTGATCATAAGGGTATTTGGTGCAAACTGCAAAGATAAAAATGGAAATTATAAAAAATGTGTACATGTAGAAGAGCCCAAGTTCCAGCAAGAAAACAGAAACTGTACCAATTCTTGAAGTCAAAACACAGATCGCAAAATATCAAGGGAAAGGAATTCAACCATTGAAAATTCAGTTGGATCAGACAATGGACCAACTGGGAATATAAGAAATACATGGAATGTTTTCTCTGCTTTTTTTTTTTTTTTCAGGTACAAAATGTAAAGATCCCAATAAGACAGAATGGGTCAAAAGTCCAACATACCAGACATAAATCTAGGGAAGAGTCATAGTCTAGCATCCAGTATTGTAGGTTGTGACTCGGCTGGAAAGTGACATGATGTTTTACTAATCAAAATAAATTTTTTTTTTAAAAAGATCTATACATTCAGAAGGCAGAGTGCATTCAGTCTAAATAAAGGAGATTGTACAGCTTGAGAAAGTCGCTAACGCATGACCCACTGCCCTTGTTGAAAAATTCAGAGTGAATTCAAAGTGTTAATCATAATGGCTGAGTGAATGGATCAGTTTAAAAGGAAAGTGAAACATCTGCAAGAGTATGTTTCCTCCTGTCTGTCATTATGAGCATTTTCTTAGGGGAAATTCTCTTATTTAGGGGATGTTCTCCCTCCAATGATAACGTTGAGTCACACTGAGTGCCCAAGCTAATGTCCCAGGCTTTTGTTTTCTTTCTTTGAATGAGATCTGCGTGGTCACTGTTAGCTCGTGTTTCTGAGTTTGGCCAGCGCTTTATCAAATTACCAGCTGGATGTTGTCTAGTACTGAGTTTAATCTTCAAGTCTGTTGTTCACAAATCATCACCACTTCACAGCATTTTCAGTCTGGTGCCAATGCCTCCTAAGAGACCCTTGAAGATTATAGGTAGCTGACAATTGTTGTTTAGAAGGTAACTGGTAATGTTTTGAAAAAATATCAGTGTATATAGTGCCGACTTCTATGGAAAGTTTGATGTCCAAGTACACCCATGTGGCCTTATACTAGAATGGTCCACTTAATGTTGTGCTGACTGTTTCAGTATCTTTGTTGGTGAGGACAACAATACCATTACCACGACATGTACTCTTGTCAGTGAGCTAGGGTTCCTCTTAATGCTCACTTCAGCAACTGAGCAAGAGCAAAAAGCAGAGGAATAGGGCATTCCCATGTGACTTTTTTGGTCAAAGTTGCCCATATTCAACAAAATTGCAACTGCAAATGTGGCATGGTCCTATGGTAGCACTTTGGTTGGCTTGGTAAAGACTTTTAGACAGTATTTCCCTTACTGGTAGTGTATAGCAAGAAATGGATAGTACAGTCTATTTCCAAATGCTCAACAATACAGCTGGTCAGCACTTGTGGTGGTGTAAGACATTTCTTTCAGAGGTTCATCACATCTAGGATACCCATTCTGTATTTGGCTAGGTTGGGAAATGGAGCTACTATGTCACATATATATGCAGACATGGCGAATGTAGCTGTAGGAGGTAGTGCTTGTTGATCAAGGCAATCTTCTGCATGAATTCCTTAGAGTCAAATACCTGGTATGATAGGCAGCTGGTATGGATAATTGTTTGTTGCACAAAGCGTAGTAGACAAGGGTTGAGTTAGAATGCATAACCTTGAAAGTATGGAAGGTTTGGATTTGTGAATGTCTACATGGAACTGGATATGACCTGGATGGACATGTCATCCTAGTTTTTATAAATCTGCTGACAGTCAGTGCCCTTTTACCTTCCATTCTGCTGTCCAGATATTCACCTTTTGACATTATTTGTTTACAGGGGACTGTTTCTACAAGGTCCCTGAAGTTTAATGTTTTTTAGTTCCTTCAGCACAGTATTATTGTCAGTGTCTGGGGTGGTAACTGTAATCATTGCTGCGTCGGTACACAGCAAAAAACATGCCTAGTCATGGGCAGATCATGAAGCTTAGTTACGACTGCAGTTTTGCTTGTGAGACTGTCTCTGATTCTTGTGATAATTTCTCACCCATATCATGTGTCAGAGTTTAAAAGCTGTGTACTATTTTTGAAGTAATGTACTATTGTTTCGCCTGGGGTCTAAATGTAGCTATACTTGTTTGTTATCTCAGACAGTTATGTTACCTCTGTTAAGCATGTTACGAATTCACCGCGTCTGCTGGTTTGTCTGTCTGTTAGCAAAATTACAGAAAAAGTGGTGAACTAGTTGGTGGAAAGATGGGATGTGGCCCAAGCAGAATTCCATTTGGGTGTGGATCTGGATCAAAAGACTGATCCAGGATCTGTTCAAGCTTAATGGAGATCTGCACTCTGGGTGCACTTGTTGTTACATTGATGATTATTTCTCTTGAAGTCCATTTCTTTTTTTTCTTTTCAGGAGTTGAGAAGGCCAAAGACTGCTGCGAGAGACTTGTGTGTGGATCAGGATCTCTTCACATTGATGACACAGAAAGACTTTGCAAGGAATCCTCACAAACGAAGACTATTAGTCTTAATTTGTAAGCAGAAGAACTGGAACTCAGATTGTTACTGCAGACACATTCAAGATTTCTTGGCTGTTTTTCATTAACAACTTTGTGTATAGGAGATAATTTATTATTATTAAGTGTGGAAAAAAGCAAGAACCTAAAACAATGATGATTGTTAAAGTACAGCATTTTCCCAGATCTTTTCTGGGTTATCAATAGACTTTTTGCTCACAGGATAACCAAATTTGGTACAGAAACTGTACTGAATAGTACCAGTCCAGCTGAAAATGAAAAAAAGTGGCTGTTGAAAAAAAAAAGTGGTGACAGTTCAATGAAAGCAACCAATCACCTTGTGCTTTATAAAGCTGAAAGACAGCCATGTCCTTCGAATGCCAGTGATAAACCGCTCGTGCTGTTATTCCAGTGGCTGTATGCCAAACCATCTGCTGTGCCCAAGTACTGTGACATATATCGTGACATTGGTTTAGACGTGCTGGCCATCAGGGGAAAGCTGTCCCATTTTCTCTGGCCGCCTAAGGGGTCCGAGTTATCTGACGAATTGTTCGAATACCTGAAGTCAAATCGACCAGCCAGTGAGAAATTTGTTGTTCATGCTTTGTCGGTGGGTGCCTACAATTACACCATTGCCATGCATGCTGCGCTTCAGAAACAGCAGGAGAGTGGGCAGTTCCGGGACAGAGTCATTGGGCAAATATTTGACAGCATCGTTATTGGCACATATGACAATATGTCGCATGGCATTTCACAGGTAAGTTAGAAATGATGGGAGAGGAACTGAGCACATTTGGACATTGTTTGGTAGTGTAATGGTGTGCATTTCGTAATGCATCGGTGAGAATTTGGTAGTTTGCTGGCATACATTTGGTTATGTATTGGTGTCTAGGCTGTGTGGATATAATCATGTGTATTTGGTTCTTCATCGGCATGGATTAATAAGTGCATTGATGTGTATTTCATTATATATATATATTGATATTGATGTGCATTTGGTGGCGTGTTGATATGCATCAAGTAATGTGCTGGTGGGCATCAAATAGTGTATTTGGTGTGAATTGGATAATGTATTGGTGTGAGTTTGGTACTGTTTGCAGTGTTTGCACATTGGATAGTGTATTTGGTGTGCATTGGGTAATGTATAGTCGTAGATGTTTTTTGATATTAACTGGCATTTCTTTAGCAGTTATTTGTGTATATTTGGTAGTATATTGGCATACATGATGGTGTGTTGGTGTGCATTAGGTTGTGTATTGGTAGTGCATCAGGTAGTTTACTGGTATGCATGAGGTAATGTTTGCATGTTATATGTATTGTATCATTATTATTGTATTAGTATGCTGTATGTAGTGCATTGGTATGTATCAGGTAGTGTATTAGCATTAGTAGAGTGTTATTGTGCAATCATGGTGTATCAGTGTGCATTGGTAATGTGATGGCGTTTATTTGGTTGTGTATTGATTTGCAATTGGTTTTGTATTGATGTGCATTTGGTGATGTGTCAGTGTTATTTGGTCATACATTAGTGAGTGTTTGGCAGTGTATTGCTAGAATTAACATTCTGGGAGACATGGCTGCATTGACACCTCTGGCCAAAGTTCATTTTCTTTCAAAGCCCCATCCTCGTGACCAAATTCGCTCTTCAGTGCGCAATACCCGTTCTCTCTTTCATCCTTCAAATCCTCTCTTAAACTCTCTTCACATCTTGATTGATGTTCCCCTCATTACCCCTACCAGCTGCTGTGCTCTGTGTGTGTGTGTGTGTGTGTGTGTGTGTGTGTGTGTGTGTGTGTGTGTGTGTGTGTGTGGTGATGGTGGTGGGTAAATTTATGCATTTTGATGCCTGTGCTATTTTTGTTGTTGTTGTCGTTGTTTTCTTTTTTTTCTTTCAATTTTCACTGTTATAAGCACTTAGGGCTTAGTTAATATTCAGCACCATAGGTGTCCATTATTATCAATATTTTCTGTCAAAGACTTTTACTTTAGCAGGTCATATCTAAGAAACAAAAATCATAACCACATACCAGTTATAACTATTACAATTTTTAATTATTATCATTATTTCATATTCTCTCTTTTGTCTGTTTTGTCATCAGGTTCTTCCACAGAACCAGATGTTCCGGAATGTGGTCCTTCAAACTCTTGACTTGTACTATAAAGTCACTCACAAAAAACACTGCAGCTATGTATGACCGCCTGGTCAGCCATTTTAAGGAGGAGCCAATTTCAGTCCCCACACTCGTGATCTACTCTGACAATGACCCAATGTGTGATACAGCAGCCATGGAGAAAATGCTGGCTGACTGGAGGTCCCGGCAGCCAGAATGGGACGTCACCAAGCTGTCGTGGGCCAAGTCCACCCACGCAGCACACCTCAAGGAACATAGAGAGGACTACATGAGGGAATGGAGGAGGCTGATGGAGAAGTTGAAACTTGTTTGAATGATGGGATGTTTTTTTGGTCCCCTTTCTCTCCTCTCACTCAAGCCACTCTCCTTCCCCCATGCATTCACACACCAGACCATACTACATCCTGACTACTACCATAACCTTTGCACACCATGCACACACACACACACATGCATACATTCACATGTACTTCCCTCACACACACACACACACACACACATGCCGTAATGCCCTGACCTCCTCTCAACTCTCCTGTCTCCTGCTATGTTCCTCTTTCCCCAACTTGATCATCTATATCTATTTCATGTGGAAGAACTGTTCCATGTTCAGATCATTTTCAGACTGTATACATGGCATCAACGAAATTGTACTGAACATGGCAGTGGAAGTCATTGTTATTACTTCAGTTGCAGTTCTGCAATTTCAGGGAATAAGCTCCAGCAGAAAGATAGGTATTGCACACCAAAAAACTGTTTTTATCAGGACTTGTCAAGCAGAATAAGCCAAATGCGGATTCATTATCCATGCGCATATTGGAACGCAACAGATGTTTATTATCTTCTTGTCATTCTTGTGTGTCTGGTGTAAATATGGGGTGGGGCGAGGTGGTGGGTATCTGATTATGTGTCTTTCAAAGGTTTTATTGAATATATTGTCATCAGGGATTCTTTGGTTGTTCTTGTCATTTGCTTCACCTTAAATGCTGGATATGCCTATGTTGAGGTTCTGTTTTTTTATACTCTTGATATCAATTCAGGTGTTTTGACCATTCACTGATTCAGGGATACCATGTACATGCTGTGCTCAATGGAGGAGGCTTAATGCATACTGATGCATTATTTCCTCTCAGGTTTTTTTTCTCTCTGGTTAGTAATTGTTGTGTCACTATAATAATCCATGTTTGAATTTGAATGCTGATGGGACCACATTATCCCATAAGATGGAATGTGGCAACCTGAATTGTAAGGTTAAAAATGGTTGAATACACAAAAGCTCACAAAAGGTAAATGTAAGAATACTAGCTGCGGAACAAAGAAAGAAACAAAAATAATAGTTGCTGTGGCAAAGTGCTTAGTGTTGTGGACTCCCGGCTAGGAGGTTGTGGGTTCAATTCCCATCATTCATTCATTTGTGGAATCTTTCTGCCCTGACCAGTTCATACCCAGAGCTGAGTTTTCTATGGGCTCAGTTGGGCAGGTTAGGACCACACAGTCAAGTTTCATCCAATGAATGGATGCATCTCTTAAAGTCTTAGAGTGTGGTTCAAATTTCCTGACCAACACTGCAGGTGTCTGTGTCTCTCAGGCCTGGTTGATGCTGTGCAGGTGTCTGTGTCTCTCAGGCCTGGTTGATGCTGAGATATATTCTGAGAGTAAGCCTAGAGTCCATGCAGTCTCAGGTCATAGTGGAAATCTATAGCATCCTCATCCTCATCCTCATCAATCTGCATTTAACAAAAAAAGTCTCAAATCTTGCTTGCTGTCATGGTGACCTCAGTTTGATGACCTCTCCATGCCCTAATTTGGTTCGTTTGGGGTCACTGGTAAGGGCAAGTATGGCAAATTCATTTGAACTGTCATTGAATGATGTAGTGGTGCCTTACAGACTGAGAGCTCACCCAGGCAACTTGACATTGACTTCAGCCTATGGACTGCCATTGCCGGGACTATGGCATTACATGCTAGGCTGTGGTTGTGGAGAGGTGGCCAAAATGAGCAGTGTGGGTGCAACGACACTGACATGGCATGAATGATAAAACAAAGAAAAAAGAATCTCTGTCACTTCTGTCTCTGACCCCCCCTCATCTGTTCCATTCCTGCTCTTTCATGAGTTATTTGGTCGGGGGGGGGGGGGGGGGGGGGGGGGGGTATAATGCACATAAGCAGATGAGTTTTTGCCATGACAGAAGTGGTGATAAGTCTTCATTTGGCAAGCAGTTTATACTTTCTTTTCTGTTTTAATATCATAAGTGAGAGATAATCCTTTTTGTGACATTTTATGAATGTTACAATGGACCTGGGCAGATTCTTTTACAACAAAAGAAAGGATTGTTTTCAATTCTCTGTATTAGGTTATGAATTTGTTTGGAAGGGGAAAGAAGTGGGTAAACACTGGTGCAACTGGATTTGATTTGGAAGAGCAGTCATGAGAGAATTAAGTATGTGCTTTTTGAAAATCTATTTCCACTGCCACCATCTTCTTCCCTTGTAAATGTTTTTCATCAATAGTGGGGCCTGCGGGCAAACATAGTTCTAACCTTTCTGGATCGTCTTTTCAACACTTTGAGAGATGATAACCTCTCCTGACAGTTTTTTTTTGGGGGAAAAAAACCTTGTTTAAAGCTTGATGTCCACAGAGATAATGCTCTCTGAAAATGGCAGTCCTGTATAACCTGTAGGACATGTCTTTCAAAGTATCACCACTGCAGTACTGCTAGCTAATGGGTAGTCTAGTGGTGGCTTGACACAGATAACTCCAAGTGAAGGCGCTTGACCATGGCCTAAACAATGCTGGGTGTGTCTTGAGAGAGCATGAGGGGGGGGGGGGGGAGGGGGGTGAAGGGAGGGATGTGGGGGGGTATAGAGTGTAGTCGTGAGTGGTGTGAGTAACTCATTAAAGGTCCATGAAAGATGGAGGAGAAAATGTGTGAGAAAATGATTAATTGACTGGAACTGGAATATCTAGTACTTATGTATAATCACCACATTCTAGACAGTGTTGCACCTTGGACAGTAACTTGACAGCCCACCAACCCAAAAGAACATATCCCCTTTCCCTTGAGAGGTGTGGAGAGCCACACTGAAGGAGGAGGAGGAGGTTCTACCCGCTTGCTCACTTGTGTGCAAAGGCTTGGGTTTCTGCAGATGGTTTCCTTGTCCAGTCTGTAATGTTTCAGTCTGTTGTTTCGCCTGTCTTCCCTTCATGTCCCTCCCTCATCAGTTTCCTCCTGTCTTCTCCTCATCTTCCTCCTTCCTCCTTGGGGATTGGTTCAGCAAGGCCATAAGATCTGTTTACATGGCCATGATACTGATGTCAACAGATCTCCACATGGTGTGATGTGCTGTTGGATTGTTTGACACACCTGCATCAGTCCATCTGACATGTGGTATCTTGTGGTAGCATCTTGTCTCCATGACTGGATTCTTCTTTCCAAGTCTGCTATGTGGGTCCATGTCCCGTCCTGAATTGGTAGGACAAAGACTACACTGTGCAAGTCAAGTCTTTTGGAGTATTGCTTGTATTTCAGTACAAACAGCTGCTCTTTGTACATGTCCCCCCATTTTCCCCCTTTTTCTCCTCTCTGTAGTTAACCCATAACACAAAGTTTACTTAATAAACATGACATGCAGAATAAAAATTAGTTAAGATTGTATGAGAATAATGATTTTCAACAGTTAGTATTTGAACATGACATGCAGAATAAAAATGTTAGTTTGTGAAGTAAAATAGAACAGAACTGGTGAGTTTGTGAGTGTTTGATTAGGTGCATACCTGTCCAGAATGTGAAAATAACAGGTGAAAACACATGGCACATCTTGCTTGTCATTCTCAAGAGCTTGTTCACAAATAATCCAGTCTATGATGTTCCAAAGTATCCAGAAATAAGTTACAGCCTTTTTCAAAGGATTATACCAGCCTTCCATGCCCAAGTGCACAGTGCCTTTTTTCCATGGATGCACCAAAACTGAAAAAAATGATCACAAAGCCATTCTCTAATGGATTTGATAATAATGGAGGGTGCATCTGGTGGACAGAGCCTGGACTCTATGTGCCCTGATATCCTCTCATGGGGGAACAGGTTTCAGGCCAAAGACATAAGCCTGGGGGATAACCTAAGCCAAGAGCTTATGTGGAATCTTACAGCAGCTGCTATCTTGCCACACTAAAAGCACAAGTCACCGGAATCGCTGTCCTCTGAAGGTTGAATTTCAGTGCCCCGACAGGACAGTTTACCTGCTCCACCTTAGAACACCTGCCCCTGGTACAGGATGACAAATGGGCTGGCGGAGGCAGGGTACTTGTCAGAGGCTGCTCTTCAGGTTTAGCAGTTTGGCTAGAAAGGTTGGGTACGTGAACAAGGTAACTGAGCCATCATCATGCCACTTCAGGGACTGCAGGCCCCTGGAAAGGGCGTGAACTTCACTGACCCTGCAAGCGGAAGCCAGGGTAATCCAAAAAACAGGCTTTCAGAGTAAAGTTTCCAACAGAGCATTGGTGATTGGCTCAAAGTACCTCAAGGCCAGATACACCAGGACTAAGAGTAAGCTCCATGTAGAGCGCCTGCTTAGTCTAGGTAAGCCCAGTACAACATAGATCAGTTCACACAAAGAGATCACGGCTAATGTCAATATCTCTGCCCATTAGTCTGAAGTCTTAGCAATGGCCAATCTGAAACCCTCAACTTGCTGGCTTCCCTCCCTGAAATCTGTAGGACCTCAACAGACCGCACAATATCTTTGCCTTAGCCGCGGAGACACCAGTCTGTAAATACCACTTTGCAAAAATTCTCCATATTGTCGTATACCTTTAAAGTTGTCTATCTCTGGCCAGCCATGGTCTTCTCCACAAGTGGTGGAAATGCATCTACTCAGAGAGGTATTGCTGGATACAAGACTGGTATGGAGAGAGAGGGATGCTGGATCTCTTTGTCTGTGGCCATAGTAAAAGATTTCGTAAAGAGGGGGAAGTAACTGGGACCCTGACCAGCAGGAAAATCAGGTGTTTTTTTTCTGTGCCATCTTTTATGCTACCTCAGTGACAGTGCACGCACGCCACTCATTCTGACACCCCGTCCGTAGCCACAGTCCCACCGCAGCCCCAGTACCAGGCAATCCACAGGGAGCAGTCAATGTCAAGCCATCAAGAGGTAACCCACCGAAGGAGACACTGCACTGCCACCGAATCACTTCAGTGGTGGCTGCTCTGATCCAACATACGCAGGACACCACCTACTAAGTCCCCTACTGACAACAATAACTGCTTAAATGTGGAGCCTGCATGAGTGAGCTTTCCTTCCAGAGGGCGCCACCACATCCATCCAATGACAGCCCCCATGGACTCGCTGATTCCCGTTACGCCGACAGAATCAAACCAAGGCCACAGATGTGGAGAGGGCATCGAAACTGAGGTCACCATGAAAGCAGGGCATGAAGGGCCACAGAATTTGAGACTTGTTTTTTAATGCTCATCGATGAATGAGGATGATGAAGATGATGCTACAGATTTCCATTCCAGTCTGAGATTGCATGACACAGGGCTGTACTTTATGCTTCCTTTCATAATATATCCCAGCATCAACCAGGCCCGAGAGAGACAAACACCTGCAGTTTTGGTCATGAAGTTTGAGCAACACTCTCGGAGACGCATCCATTAAGTGGATGAAACTTGACCGTGTGGCCCCAGTCTTCCCAACTGAGCCCATAGCGAATGCACATCTGGGTAGGAGCCAGTCAGCACAGAAAAATCCCACATGACTCTGATGGGAATCGAACCCACGACCCTCCCAACCAGAAGTCCGCCACGCTAACCACTTCACCAAGGCGGCTGGTGGCTTCCAATTCTTAAGTGTTATTTAACTTAGTCCTCTTCTGAATCGCACCAAAAACCATGTCTATACTTTGCAGAAAATGTTCTTTAAAGTTGTCTGGAACAACAACAAAAAACTGTACAGTTTGTACAAATGCCTTGGTAAAAAGTGTTTATGATGGGTGGTAGGTGTTCCTGACATTCAAACATGCGCTAAGGTTACCTTGGTTCAGAAAACTTCTTTAATTCTGACTTTAAATGGAAACAAATCCTCTTCAAATATCCCAACAAGAATAAAATACAATTTCACTTTCCAGTCTATCTGCCAAATGGAACATTTACTGCCTTTTGGAAAGACACATTAAAGATATAACAAATCTTTTCACATCAAATAAAACTACGGACAGCTTCTGAATTGCTAGTCTTCTTTTTTTTTTCAATAAAAAAATATACTTTTACAAATCTGGAGAAGAGGGAAATATTTGTTGTTGGTCAACTGATAAACAAGTCCAGAAAATTTTTACACATACAATGAATTCATTAACAAGTATAACACCAACATCAACTACCCTTCATAACTTGGATTAACCCCTTCACTGCCACAGTATAATAGCACATTTGAATAGCTGTGTGCCAAGGTAAAATTTTGCTTTTGGGGGTAGGTTCAGTAAAATGGTTACTGCTCACTTATTTCTTGACAAATCTTTCAGATTTTTGGAATGTTTTGTTGTTATGCATTGATCTATAATGTCCTGTCAAAATGACTTGATTATGGTGATAATTAGTGTAGCACAAAGTGACATAATTATAAAAATTTTACAAAAAAAAAAATTTTCGAGTATACACAGACACATTGTGCCAAATGAAATGAGTCAAAACACACTGAAAAAGTGGTGTGACTAATTATTCAACATCAGAACTAACACATGACAGTCATATAAATCCCAGGGAATGTTGTTCTTGATGATAATCTGCTCATAATTGGGGGGTACTATCTTTTAGGTAAAAAAGGGGCATAATCATGCTTTTAGGTTCGGTATGATCACTAACACGTAAATTACTCGTCCATTTATTGAGTTATAACAATAATCTAATTTTGTTGTTAGATGTTTTGTGAATTACTTCCTTATATCCCTTGTTACAATTTCAATATTCACATTCTAATTTAATGTTTGGGTGATGACAATGGTTCACACTAGTACATATGTAAAACAGTTTTTGTTTTGTTTTTAATTTGAGAGTTTCAGAAGAATTCAGCTCATAAGAGCACACTAAACACAGCAAAAATACTTTTGGTGTTTGCTCAACAACATTACAAACACCTGGGATTCATATTGTTGTCAATAAATGTCCCTCTGTGTAAACAATCTGTATGTTACTGGGGGTACCCCAATTCTACTAGAAAGGGGCATAATTTTACTATTTGGGGTAGGTTCAATACCTCGATCACTGCTATCTATTTGTGTGACGTATGACTTAGATTTTATGGCTTCTCTTTCCTTTTACCCCAAGCTATTATGCTATAATAATATAATCTAGTTTTGTTGGCCATTAGGGGATGGACAGGGATGTACCATGGTGGTTTTTTACAAAAAAAGAACAGTTTCTGCACACATACACATTTTACATTACATAAAAACCTGTAAAACAGTGACAAAAAAACTTATAGTGTTTACTCAGCATCACTGTAAGTATACAGTGTGGTCCAAATTGTCATTAGTATAGTACTTATTGGTAAATGTTCAAAATGACAACCATGGAAAAAAAAAAGTCGAAGAAAAAAAAAAACAATTGTCTGTTGAAAAGAAAAAAGAAAAACACACACACACAAACTGTAGAAACTGTGTTAGTGTTTGTGAACAGTACTTACATTACTGCCATGCTGTTCTATGTAGGAATCCATCACTTGCCCCACAAAGTCTTGGACATAATCCTCAGGTTGTCTGCATTCCCTGCTTCATATTTTTTAGGGGACGGTGCTCTTTTTTTTTTTTTTTTTATGTCTGTCCACATTATGGTTCAAAGAAACACACACTGAGATTCATCACTTGGTCTTCTTTCACTGATGACACTCAGTCTGGTCACAGCATTGACAAAATCATGAACACATGCAAACTTGAGAAAAAAAACAAAACACTGTAGAATAACATAATCTTCCCGGATCTTTTCATGCAGATGATCCAGAATGGGTTCGATCTTGTAGAGCCAGTCGTACCCTGGATCACTTTCGACTGGCAAGGCTGCATGGTGTTGAAATACAGAAACTGAAGAAGAATCTGAAATACAGAATAAAAATTTCAAGACAAGTAAGCAGACCCACAACTGGGCATCACACACACACACACACACACACACACACACACACACAAGCACCACACATTAAGCAGACCCACAATTGGGCACACACACACACAATTTACACACACACACACACACACACACAGTAAGAAGACCCACAATTGGGCACACACACACACACACACACACACACACACACACACACACACACACAACGCCCCCCTCCCTCCCACACACACGCATACACACAAACAGCCTACACACACACACACACACGCACACACACATGTACACATATGCACTAACAGTATCACACACACATGAATGTAAAAACACCATAATGGCACAAAAAAAAAAAAAAACTGCTGTGGATGAGTGCTTCTGTGCTTTACAAAATGAACAAACTTATCTGGAAAACTTGCATACAGAAATAAAACAATGCTTAGGCACACATTGTGCGCACACAGACACACACACAAACACACACACACGCACAAACACACACACACACACACACACAGTCCACCTATCCATACAGTCATTATTTGCGATAATTATGTGATTTCAGTAGGAAATATGGCAAAGAAGAGAAATACAGAAAATAAATAGTGGAGGAATGAAGAATGAAGTAGTAACAAACAAAAAAAGAAAAAAAAATAGAGCTACTTGCCTGACTCCGGTTTCTGGTCATGAACAACTGAAGACTGGAGCTCTGTGCAGCCTAAAATTGGCACAGCTGACTTCCAGACCAGAATTCCCAGTGAAAACACCACCAAGGCTGGGACTGACCACGCCCCATACCACCGCCCCCCGGCCGCTTCCATGGGACCCTCGCTGTCGTCCTGAGCCCCTGCCATGTCCACGACCCTCTCTGGTCATGACAGGACGGCGTGCAGTGCTCGTTGATGGCATGGGTTCGGCTATTTCCGCTTCATCACCCTCGCTCGTGGCGTGCGTCGCATTCACTGCTTTTATGTGCAACTAACAATGAAGCCACGTCATCATCAGCACGTACCTCCGATAAAAGTGAATGGTGCTGTTTGCCATCCGTCTCCTCCTCATCATCGCTAGTATCAGGATCCGATCCTCAAATGTCTTTTCTATGATTTTCTGTATAATTTTGAACGTCATCTAAAACATCAAGTGCAGTGTAACGCTTGAAAACGGGAGACGTCGATGAAGTGCTAGATTGAGCTGCCATCTTGAATATGCTTATCAGCTGTAACCTCTCAACTCACAATTTGCATAACGTATGGTCAGCTGGCTGCTCACGTGAAGGGAAAGGGGCCGTTCCTTGACACCAGTAGAAGATGTGAGAACATTTTAGACGGTCGTCTCCAAGTAGATTTTTCTCCAGGCATAGAGATTTTCGGTTTTATGGACGAGCGTTACTCGTTCCAGGCAGGGAACAGGTTAATCAGGGCTGTTTAGGCATAAATTAAGGAGGTAGATATCAAAATTAATAAAGCTGAACGCTGCCAGTTCGTGGTTCCTAGCATGGTAAATCTGTAAATGAATGAACAAGAACATTGTACAGTGTATAAATTAAAGACTGAAAAAGAACTAAACAGCTGTATCAAATGTGAATACAGCTTTGATGATATTGACAAGAAAAAATATTTTGAGAAAACACATAAACTTCATGAAATTAAAACCAAAAGGTTTCAAATACGAGTGACCTACAGAATCTTGCCCACAGACATTGTTTTGAAAAAAAAAAAAAAAAACGGGTTTGGTAAACAGCAACTTGTATGGCTTATGTCTCACTAAAAAGGATAGTATAACTCATTGCGTTATGACCTGTGAATACAGATTTTCCAGTCAGAACTGGAAGTATTCTTTCATACGAACTTACACTATTGAAAGCTTATGGTTAAACAAAAAATCAAAATTATTCTATAACAGCACACCTTTGTGAGAGACAATGTTTTTGATTTCATCCTATCATTCACAAAATACTTTGTACATCAGTGTAGAAATATGGCAGTAAAACCTACGCTTACCTCAGAGAAAGTGACTGATTAGTGATCAGACTCGTAGTTATTGCTTTTTTCCATACTAAATCTTATCATGCTTTAAAAAAAAAAAAAAAAAAAAAAAAAAAAGCAGTCGAACAGGTGCGATATTCTTTTAGTCTTTACAAAAGTAGAATCTTATCTCAGAAAATGCCGAATGAATATAGAGCAGTATAAATCGGATGAAAGACAGAGAAGAATGTAGGGATGGATGAGGGTGAAGAGAGGGGTTGGCGGGTATATTGGAAAAAAAAAAAAAAAAAGAAAAAAAAAAATGATCGGTAACAAGCAGTTTTCCTTAGCTTTCTGTCACTATCATATATCTTGCTAACAACATATTCACTATAATGTCATGTGAATGCTGATGTTCTGTATGGTGTATGCTGTATATTCCAATTAAAAAAAAAAAACTGATGTACAAAAAAAAACAAATTGGTCAACACCATTAGCTGCCAAAAACTGATTTTCAACATTCAAAAAAAAAGTTGGTCAATACTATTAGCTGCCCAATCTGATTTTCAACATGTAGAAAACATCATGATATGAGGCTCTGGTCAAAATTTGGAAAGAAAAATTTTTAGATTGCTTTGTTGTTAGGTTGCTATGGTGATCTTGATTGACAAAAACAAAATTCTAGAAAATGAAAAAAGGATTATCACAGCACTGGATTTGTTTGGACAACTTCATTCTCATCCACAGATCTTTAACATATTTGTTGCCCTATCCTTATCACATATTCCTTATCCTATCCTTCTGTCGTCCGTACTTTGTCTAATTCAATATATTTCATTTATCCTGCCCTATTCTCCCCTATGATTCACACCATTTCTTCTACTTCCTGCCCCCCTTCCCCCCCCCCCCCCCCCCCCCCCCCCCCACACACACACACACACACACACACACACACACACACCACATACACTAAAACTAGTAAAATGAGATGTTAAGTCAACAAGGCCATATTCTGGTGTGTATGATCACAGGTTCAGCAACTGTTTGTTTGGTAAGCGTTACACTGCAGACTACACGACTGAAGGCACTGGTACAGTCCATCTCAAGTATCTCTCACTGTTCTTGGAGCTCATCTCTCCTGCTGCTGTTCTCTTGCATGCCCTTGTGACGGATGTAATGCCGCTCCATACAGAGAAATGTGTTGCCTCCACTTCACAACCAGACCAGATATGGATGGGTCTCCTTCCCCCTTCATTTCAAAATCACCAATGACTGTCTTATCTTTCAAAACCCAACAGCTCCCTGCATCTGAAAATAATGTTCAACAATCTGTGAAAGCTATAGATTATCCATGTAAAACATACCACTCTTTATCTCATTCTTTGCCTGCATATAACTATCTGTACTTGCAAATTCTTAAATAAATGTTAGCGAACCGCCAAAAAAAAATACATGGACAAACCAATCACAAGACAAAACATGACGGGCATTTCGACCTCTTAGTGAAGTGATTGAAGACAAGTGATTGCTCGTTCATTTTCGTTGTCCTAATTGTTTTGTATCTTGCCTGAAAAAGACCTATGAGGTCAAACACACCATGTTTTGTCTTGTGATTGGTTTACCCACGTCTTTTTCATTTATTTAAGATTTGTTTAGATTTCCACATGCAGTCATCTCACCTTGCAACTATATCCGTACTTGCACTTAGACTTTTGACGTATTAAAAAAAAAAAAAACATGTCAAACTGTCACTGAGCCGGTCAGAACTATTTGAGTCTGTTGGACAGGTACTCAGTGCTCCTGATGAGGAGAGGGTTAAAAAGAATGGTGTGCCTCCCTCCTGACTCATGTGGGTGTCAGTGGGAGCTGCCCCCTGAAGTAAAAATGCTTTTGAAAGGAAAAAAAGGAAATCGACACTGGCCACCATGCGAAATGGTTAGCATTGCAAACTCCCTGCTGGGAGGTCACAAATTCTGTTCCCATAACAGCCATTCATCTGTGGGGTTTTCCTGCCCTGACAGGCTCCTCCTCGAGTGGAGTTTGTCAGCTGGAAAGACTGGGACCACACAGTTGAGCTTCATCCACCCAATGAACGCATCTCTGAGAGTATTGTTCAAATTTCCTGACCAATACCACAGTTTGGAGTACAGCCCTGTCACACTGTCTTGGACCAGAATGGAAATCCATTGCATCATCTTCATCCTCCTCATCAATCACCAATAAAAAAAAAAAAAAAGGAATGTCTCAAATTCTCTGGCCTTTCATGGCTTCCTCTTATGGTGACCAGTTTTGATGATTTCTCTCCATCCATGTCCTCAGTTTGTTTCTGTCAGGGTCACAGGTCACAGCAAATTCATAGGGATTGTCGAACAGACACAGTGGCGCCTTCAGAAAGACAGCTCCCTCACGCTTGCTCTGAACATGACCATTACTGTTGTCAGTAGGGGGCGTGGTAGGTGATGTCCTGCACATGTCGGACCAGAATAGGAACCACTGAGCCCCACTGAAGTGACTCGGCCATGGCGGAAGGGCCTGGCTGTGGATGGGGGGCCAGAAAGAGCGGCATGACTGCAACGCCACTGAAGCGGTACGGAAGATGAAAGAGTACGCAAAAAGAAAGAAAAAAGATGTACTGAACAGAGACTTAGAGAGAGTGAGCTCCTTTTAATGCGAAGGACACACACACACACACACACACACACACACACACACACAAAAAGGCATTCACACACAAAGAAATGACCAAGCTGCTTTATCAAAAGACTGATCCATTACTGCATGAAAGGTCGCTTACATGTATTTGATCCAGACAAACACACCAAGTAAAAACTGTAATTAAAAACCAAATAAAGAAAAGAATCAAACGCTTACTCTCGGCGACAGGCAAAACTGGTCATCAGAGGAAATGGAAATTTGGGGGTGTGAGTTGGAGGCTCTGTCTGGAGTAATTCCAAATCAGACAAAAACAAAATCATTCCAGAAAAAAAAAGAGACTCTTCACAGGGAGGGAGTTTTTACTTGAAGGATGTTTCTTGTGAGATATCGTTGCAAAATTAGCAAACACAAATGATCAATGCAGATGGCTGACTCAAATAGCTCAGATGATACTTACCATTTCCAGGAAGAGGTGTTGGGATCAGCTACTGTGGAATCACTCTGATCCTTGCCTTGATTTGGACCCAGAAGGTGGTTGGGTTGGCTTGAAACTGCTGACACCAGCAGGTGTTCTTGCAGGTTCTCGGTCACGGGAGGAGGCTTGCTGGTCTCTAAGTTCCTCTTCCTGGAGCATCTTCACGTACTCTTCTTCTGTCACCACTGTGCCAAAGACAAATATCTTCACAGGAAAAGCAACAATGAAATTTCAACAATAAATATTTGCTCTATGGGCCTGAAATATGATAAAGCCATAAAATACAGGAGTCTGTGAGAGTAAACTACCTGCTGCTGTAAGACTGCGGGGAGGACACTGGCATCATCTGTATCTAAGATATTCACCAGACCAATAAATTCTACTTCACAGAACAAGGCAAACAGACCTATCGTGTGGACAGGGAGAGAGACACAAAGCAGGCAGGCACATGCTTATCACTGCACCTCAGCCCAACAAATCAGCTTGAACAGCCAGGCAGAGATCACTGGAAAAACGGGTCAGGATTTACAGGACATTTTGTCCCCTAGGTTGACACCTGTCTCCCTGCACACCATGGAGATTTTTCAGGTGATGGCTTGGTTGTTGGTGTCCTGAACAGCCGCTCCCAAAGCTGGAGATACACTGACACAGCCTCAGGTGGGGCAGAGATGGAGACTGTCATCTGCAGAGACAGCTTCACATGCTCCAAACCTGCAATTTATGTCAAGCTGACGGTGGACAGCTTGGCATGGGCAGGTGATAACTGCGCCTGTAGTGTCACTGTTGCTTGTGAATATCAGGTTCTTAACCCACCAGTGGTTGAGTGAATAGTGGTCATGGCTTCTCCAGACCAATGCAAGAAACAAAGTGTGTTCAAGAGCAAGTCTATGCCAGACCACACTGCATGGCAACAAATATTTCAAGTTGACTTAAAGTTTGAGTTGTCTTTAATAGGTCTATGTTAAAAACAAACCAACCATGATTATGCCGTGTAGCTTTACTCCCAGATAGTTCAAAATCTAATGATTTCTTAAGAGCTGAACCATAAAAAAATAAGATTGTTTAAGATATATTTCAGATTCTCTCCCACCACTCTCTCTCTCTCTCTCTCTCTCTCTCTCTCTCTCTCTCTCTCTCTCTCTCTCTCTCTCTCTCTCTCTCATTAAAAATATTCGTATTCATATTCGTATTCTCTCTCTCATGTATGTAGCCATAGAGATGCATACCTTTTGACTGCACTTTCAACACCGCTCGTGCATCCATATTCCTCTCCTCATTTCTACTGAAGATCACCCGCCGACTATGAAAAAACAAAAACAAAAAGAAAGAAAGAAAAATTGTATAAGGAAAAGTCAAAATCTGTTTCTGAACATACATTAACGTCTGTGTTTAAAAATTATCAATGTGATTCTTATTTTCAGTACGGATGCCTTTTGAAACTTTGGTTCTGCCCTCATCCACTTCTAAGTCTAAAGCTTTTGTGACATAATCCCTCTGTTTTATCTTCATGTTAAATCTGGGATGTACTGAATAGGCACGCAAGGGAAGGACTTGAAAGGGAGTCATCCCATGTGGGGCATAGACTGAGCATTTCATTCACTCACTGCCAGGTGGAGGGCAGAATAGTGAAGGTGTACTGCTTTTCATCTCATTTCTGTCCACTTAACTTATGAATCTGCTTGCTTTGAGGTGTCTGTGAACCGTTCTGACATCAAAGGGGTTAAACAGAAATTCAGCTTTTTTCCCTCCGCCATATAGAAATTCAAATGGGCAATAACTCTACGGCACTGAAGGGGTTAAAGACATAAGAACTGATCAATCCACTCACTGTGTTCCATCCCTCTTAATGACACAGGAACTGTTAACTCGTAAGGTGTAGGCCTTCAACAGTTTGTCCTGGATGTCCTGTTGGTATGTTCTCCAGCTGCTTCTGCTAGAGTCCCACCATTGCCACACTCTCTGCTGGGTCCTGAAAGGTCAGTTACTCTCCATCTTCATCTGTGTGTGTGTGTGTGTGTGTGTGTGTGTGTGTGTGTGTGTGTGTGTAAGTAAGTGAGTGAGTGAATGAGTGTGTGTGTGTGTGTGTGTGTGTGTATGAGTGAGTGTGTGTGTGTGTGTGTGTGTGTGTGTGTGTGTGTGTGTGTGTGTGTGTGTGTGTGTCTTTGTATGTTTTTTGTTTGTTTTTAGCATGGTTTTCTTTTCATCACAGACAACTGAACAAATGTACTCGCTTGCTTAATCTTTGGCTTATTGATGTACCTGTTAAACGAGGTTTATCTTGTTTTGGTTTTTTTAACTTCTTCATCACGACCTCATTATATATCATGAAATAGGTAAATTCTCTACACATGCATCTCTTTACAACTGCTTTCAGTATTTCAGACTACAAACACATTTACATTAGCAAATGCTGACATACAGTTCAGTATACCCAGAAGTGCACAACATGATTACACACATATATACCAATATATGTATATTATTACACATAATAAACACACAAATAGACACCGATAGAACTTTGGGGGATCTGATCTCTCCACAGATATCTTTTCACATAGGTAACATTTCACAACAGGGCAGAAGTTAGATACCAAACACGCACTATGGCTGGACACAAATATTCTGAAACAACAATGCTATGATCATATATTTTCTCTCATTACCCACCCACCCCTCCTCCCACCGCACTCTCTCCTTTTATCTCAGCTCCTTTCACTCTTATTCTTTCTTTCTTTCACTCTCATTCACTCACGGAAACAAATCCGTTTTACTCATTGCTTGCTCTGTTTCACATGAGCATGTTCAGTACCTGGGATTTAAAATATGAATCAGAGTACGTATAAAAGTAATAAGGTTTGGGGCAGGCGTTGTACTGATGAAGCTGGAGGTAAGGGATAGCGGTAATGTCTGGAGGAATAATGCACAGCCTGGACTAACTATGTGAAGTAATGGTAACTTAAAATGTCTATTGTGGTTTTATAACAGGACCAGTCAGTTTCATACTGTGCTGGTTTCATCAACAGTTCATGGTTGAACAGTTCTAATACCTCAGTTTCCTTTTTTTACTTCCTGGATGATTTTACTGTACGTATTATTTCATCCAATCTGCACTGATGTATATGAAATTTTGCACACAATAGAATAAAACTAAAAGCATGGTCACTCTTAAAGTTTTGATCAAAGCCATGAATGATGATGCATTCACTTAAACTTACTCTGTGTATACTGCAGCAGTGTGCGTAAGATGAGTCTTGAAACTCTTTCTAGAAAGTATACACTTTTAAATTCCATGTCGCTTATCCAGTACAGGCTAGATACATAACATATCCAACCCGTATTACACATTCTTGCGCATTTTCCTCAGACCGTACCGGGATGTGTTTTATGTACCAAACTGGAGTTACACATAGCCTTACCCATATGTTTTCACAACAGCACAACTCAGGTTTCAGGGAAAGTAACACTGCGGCTGACTTTTGAAAACCGTTCCTTAGCCTCATGTGTTTGTTTTATTTCACTAAGTTATAAACAGTTTGCATACAACACTTCCAAAGATACCACCTATCCACAGGCGAAAAACCTGGCGACCAGGCAGCACATATCTCCTGCTTGTCACTTAGAATGATTTGAGATTGTGGCCCCTTTTCAGGCATATTCTAGCATACAGCAACTACTTCCTGGCTATAAAACAATAAGTGAAAATCACAGACTCTTTTTAGAAGTGTTTTTGATCGGCTGATACAATTCATCTTTCTGCACTAGCACACTATTCATCTTTCTGCCTAGCACTCTTTATCTTTCTGCCTAGCACTATTTTCTTTTTCTGCCTAGCACTATTCATCTTTCTGTCTAGCACTATTTTCTTTCTGCCTAGCGCTCTTTATCTTTCTGCCTAGCACTATTCATCTTTCTGCCTAGCACTATTCATCTTTCTGTCTAGCACTATTCCTCTTTCTGCCTAGCACTCTTTATCTTTCTACCTAGCACTATTCCTCTTTCTGCCTAGCACTATTCCTCTCTCTGCCTAGCACTCTTTATCTTTCTGCCTAGCACTATTCCTCTTTCTGCCTAGCACTCTCTTTATCTTTCTGCCTGGCACTATTCCTCTTTCTGCCTAGCACTATTCCTCTTTCTGCCTAGCACTCTTTATCTTTCTGCCTGGCACTATTCCTCTTTCTGCCTAGCACTCTTTATCTTTCTGCCTAGCACTATTCATCTTTCTGCCTAACACTATTCGTCTTTCTGCCTAGCACTATTTATCTTTCTGCCTAGCCAAACAATAAAAGTTTACCCAACATTAAGCTTCAATCCTGATCAGTCTCCAAAGCCTATTCACAACTTAAAAGTTAATTCTGATGGTTTTCTGTTGCAGTTTTGGAATAGGTCAGCATCTTTTGCAAACTGGCACATCTTATGTTCTGTTTGTCCTATCTGGATTCCTTTAATGCTGAAGTTTTCTCATATCACAATAGCTAACATTTTGGCACAGAATATGAATAAATTTGATAAAATAGGATCCACCTATCTGTAAGCTTCCCTTTGCGGTCGGCTGAGCTATAAGCAACATTATCTTATCTTATCTTATCTGTAAGCTTAGGGAGCACTTCTTTCATCTCAGAGAAATACATGCAGTACATTTTTGTACCCTGTTTTTCAAAACTGATCTCCTGTGTTTTAGATATTCCCTCGATTTATCATCTTTCAGAAGATGTTTTTTTTCTGTTTGTGTTTGAGATATTTTTCCTTTAATATAACTTTCATTCATGGATCTTACAATTCTTTTTTCATAAAAAACACCTTCTCTCTCTCTCTCTCTCTCTCTCTCTCTCTCTCTCTCTCTCTCTCTCTCTTCCTCTAATTTCTGTTTGTTTTTTTTTCATTTTCATTTTCTATTTCTTGGATCATTTGATCTTGATCAATTGTTTTTCTATATCTTCAATTTCTTTCTCAAGACTACCTTCTAATTCTTTATTGGGCGTCTTTTTCATTAAAGAATAAGCAATGGTTTTGCATCTACTTCCCATCAACAAAACGTCTAAGAATAGCTGATCTAAGATGCTGAAATGAATGCCTGAAGTTTGCGTTTCATGTAGTTTTTTCTTTCTTTCATACATGGTAGAGGCATACTCTGAAACTATCTATCTACAAAACAATTTCTTTTGTTCATGTATCCATGATCCTTTGATAATGAACACTTCAATTTCCAAAATGTATTTTCTTATTGTTTTTTTCTCTGAAAATTATCTCCTCTGTTTTCGATGAAAGATCATTTTGATATCTTAGCAAAACACCTGCAGAGGTAACATATTTGCACATGTTTTCAGAAGTAAGAACGAAAATCCAGTCTGCTCTATTGTAATGGATGACTTCTCCTCCATGTAAAACTGTCGTATTTGCAGGTTATATTCTCTCCAAATATTTACCAAGAAACTGTCATCTATCATCCCTTCTACCATTTCTCTGGCTTTCACATTATTATCACGTTTGTATTTACAATAATCTAAGGTTGCATTTAACACCAGACACCAACCTCTTGCAATTATAAAATTAATGCAGTTCAATTCTTTAACTTTTGTGTTGATTTCTGCACAAAAATTGGGATTGTCGCATAAGTAAATACTAGGACAACATGTACATCCAATGTATCAACTTGTAGCATTAGAAAACTACCTGCATATTCTCTATAGGTGCCATTTATTTAAGATTCAAATTGTTACCAGCAAGTACAGCCACACCTCTTGAAATAGTAGTATTTGAACAAATGAAGAAAGAAAGTGGATCCCCATTCTGCATAGTAATGTTTATCATGTTTAGGATCAAAATGTGTATCTTGTATGAAGTATATATTGTAGGGGTTTTTTTTGTGTGGCTTAGATAGCAGAAAGCATCTCTTTTATAAAAAAAAACTTAAATCCGCCAAACCTTGACAGTTTATAGACTATGATTTTAGTCATCATACATTTACATTAGCAGATGGTAAAGGGCTATACTTTAACCAGCTACCTACAGAGAGCACACCAGAATCATCCACATGCTGTGCCTTATAATTAAAACAAAATAAATAACAAACAAACAGGGAAACTCTTTCTCCCATGATGACATTAATTACACACCCATAACTCCAAACAAAAGCTGCTTGCAACACCAAATCACCTGGCAGAAATCCCAACACACAGCATGCAGCATGCAGAACAAAGAAGGAGGAGGGAGGGGGAGGGGGGATGTCTCCTTCATTTTCTCAGATAACTCGGTTCCACTGGTTTCAATCACTTTGTGAATAAAACCAAATTTTTGATTCAGCCTCTCTTGTAAATTTGCTATCTGCTCTGACACAATCTCCTCAGAGAGTGCAACCTTGTTGTGGTTGGGGGGCTTGCATGTCTCTATGACCCTGAGATCTATGCTGGCAGAGATCCGTCTCCTGGTAGGGCCACCCAAGCCAGACAGGTCAAAAGGTAGAGACCAAACGAATAGCACTCACTGGCCCTCCAGGTTGGGGGGTTTGAATTGGGCTAACAACCCGATCCTGTAAAAACTAGCCTGTTTCAGAAACCGCAACGACAATATCTGAAAACAACATGGTTGAGGAAGAGCCCTCTCTGGTACAGCCCATGACGCAAGCTGGTGAAAGCCTTCGGGAAGCCAGTGCGCTGACTACTCTTCTGACGACCAAAACCAAGACCAGGATAGGGACCTGGAACATCAGAACCCTGTATGAGGGGTCGACCAAAACAGACTTGGCGCAGGAGGTGAAGGCCGCCGGAATGGCGTGGGCCCAGCTAAGGAGGACCTGCCAAAATCACGTTCGTTGGAGGAGTGTCGTCGTGGCCCTATGTTCCTCAAGGAATCAAGAGGCATAAGTAAGTAAGTCTGACACAATAAACTGATCTTCCACCTACTTTCTTTGATTGCTTGCTGTTGTCTGCTGGTCCACCTACAAATTCAAGGCTTTCCTGTCCGCTCATACCTTTGAGATGACCCAGACCTTTACTTTTAATGTTCATTGATACTTGATTTTTTTTTAAAGTGACATATTACTCTTGTGTACTCACATCTGAAAATCTTACCACCTTCTTCTGCTTGCTGGGATACAGCATTTCATCAGAATTCAATTTCTTTTTAAATCAGAGGACTAATAAGACCACTTTTATCACTGCTTCCATCATACGCCAGTTTTGCAGCACCATGTTTTCAAGATGATCACATTATAACTCAAGCGATTTGTCAACAATCAAACCAGCTAACAAAAAAAAAAAAAAAAAAAAAAAAAAAAAAAGCTCAGTATACATGCGTCGTCTCCTTCCTCTGCAAGTTTGGGGGTGTATATCAGCTTATACATATCAATTTTATTCTAGAACATCATGTTAATGATTGTACAACATTACCTCAGTGGGGGTGAGGATTAGGGCATGGAAACTGGGAGGATATGAGGGCCTTAATTCTTTTTTTTTACCATTATTTCTGTTTTTGGCACCATCCAGAGAACCAGTGAGATGAAGACAAGGTGTTTCTGTATGCCAGTTCTTGATCTTGGAAAATCACCTTTCTAATCCCCACCCCCTCCCTCCTGATGCTCCTTTGTCTTACGAAGAGACCTTGACATTGAATGGAACGAGTTTTTTATATACGAAAGGCCTCAGAAAGGAAATCTTGCCTCTGGCCTTTCTCCAAGAGCTTCTTGTAGTGCACATATCTTGAACACACCATCTTAATACATCTCACTGAGTGATTATATAATTGACACATACATTGTCAGCAAAACTACCATAAACACAATCATCATATCATCATCATAGTCATCATCATCATCACCATAAACCTCATCTTTACCTGATGAAGGATCAAAGCCTCCGACAGCTCCAAGTTCTTCGTCTGGTTTTGTAGCGGTCCCTGCTTCAGTGAAATCCTGAAAACCCACAGGACATGAAATAATGATAAAGACCCATGTAAGTGTCTCACCTTTATCAAGCTCAGATTCCTTCCAAAACCAAACAATAACAGACATGAGCCAAACAGACAAACAAATACAAATATACAGAAATACTTATCCCTTTACACTCTCACATCATCACACACATACAAATGCAAAAGCTTGCATATTTGATAACTCCATCTTTTCTCTCCGTCTTGCAAAGACACACATAAACGAACACATCTAGCATTCTCACATGTTATAAGTCTGCCTGAGGAAGCATAAAAAGATGGAAGCACAAATAAAGAGACTTTGAAGGGTTTGAAAAATAAATGGGATTTAACCTCTATTTGATCATAGTTTTCAGCGTATCCTCCCAAAAATATATGTCTCTCTCACAGCCCGTATTTTTCACAGAACTTGCATCTTTAACTCATTGCCGCCTCATCATCGATCACCTGGCGGGCAACAGGTTGAGTGCTTGGCACTGACCCGTCGCCCATCAGATGATCGATGATTTACTCAAATTTTCACATGTAGCTGTGCGGTCTAAGGGAAACAATTGTGGTATCTACAGAAAGCTGAGGGTTTCCTCTATTGGGTGGTACTCTCCCTTAGTGTATATCGCGTTTAATTCTACTTTTTCGCTCATATTATGGGATAGCTGGAGGTAACCCTTGCCGCCCGTCTTCATCATGGTGTCAGCACTGAAGCATCAGTGAGTGGTAGCGAACAGAAACATCTCATTTCAAGAATTAATTGAAAGAATAATGGAAGAAAGATCAGATGAAGAGCTGGAACTGTTTTCTGAACTTGCCGAACTTTTCCCAACTGTTTTCACTTACCGAATCAGACAGAGAGAATATGAGTGACGATGGTGAGTTGTACATACCAAATGATGATGAAGTTTTTGCATTTTTTCTTCAATTATGTGACAGCAGTACGCTGTTTGAAGTCTGGACCATGCACACAGCTGTGTGTGTGAAAGATAAATTGTTTTTATGTGTTTACAACACATCATGTTTACTACAGTTATGATCATATTGATTTTTCATCCATACCTACGTGGAGAAAAAGTTTTTTGCTGACAGCTGTTTTCCTATACTTTTCAAACCTGTGGCCAGTGAAGTGTGTACTGAGCACAGGATTGTAGTATTTTTTTTCTAAAAGAACATGATTTGAAGTTTTCAAAAACATCTAATTATTGTTGTATTTGGTTTGGTTCTGTCTGTATATTTTTTATAAAAATACCCAAAATAGTGCATCTCAGCATATCACGGTTGTGGCAGAAATCTGAGTCTGCATTGAGTTAATGAGTATGAGTCTTAGAAACCTGCCTCATCAGCAGAGCATGAGACACTGTCCAGTCTCTGTGAAACAGACCCGCATCACCTTGAGTGTGTAGTCAAAGTGACATCCAGTAAAGATAGTAGTATATGGATCTGTCAGATGTGCATCATCAGAAATGCACAGATCAAATTATATAGCTGATTACTCTTTTTAACTAAAAAAAATTGTGAAAAGAAAAAACACAAATAGTAGTAAAAAAAAAAAAAAGATTTGGAAATCCATGTCCAATAAAACTGGTCCTTTGAATTCAATTCAGGCAGTTCACATACGGCATCTCGCCCACCAAAAGTGACTCACTACAACACGCATTGTTTCTGCGCACACACTGTCTTGATATTTAGTATTGTTCATCTGCTCAAGCCAACAAAAGATTGCTGCAAATTTGTGGATACGTACTTTGCTGCAAATCTGTGGATATGTACTATGCTGCAAATTTGTGGATATGTACTATGCCTGGTGAGTTTGTGTGTGTGTGTGTGTGTGTGTGTGTGTGTGTGTGTGTGTGTGTGTGTGTCTGTGTGTGTTTGTGTCTGAGTCTCTGTGTGTGTCTGTGTCTGTGTGCCTGTATAACTTTATAACGGCACCAATATAACAAGATTTTTTTTTTTCATACTTACAATAATGGTTTCACTTCCTGTAATCCCGATCTGTATGTGTACTTGCCAATGTCCCCAGTCTCCCATCGAACCTGTGGTTATTATAAAGCACACACACCAGTTAGATTCAAACAATAATTTCCATGCAATACATAACCATCACACACACACACACACACACACACACACACACACACACACACACACACACACACATATCCAAAATGCAATATGCTGCCTATTCAGGTTCTGAATGTCCCTTCGTTTGTTTTTAAACGAAGCAGAAATGCTGGAACACTGGAAGCATCTATCAACGTTACACACACAGAACCACTGCATGGGCACAAGGAGGAGGCCTGACCGGTGGTCAGTGTCAGTGTGACTGGGAAAAGAGAGTACTGAGACTGACCTTGACCTTTCCACGTCTGTAAGAGCGGATGACCACTCCTGTGCTATGGTCATCCTCATTTCCACCCTTCCAGTCGTCACCTGCCATAGAAAATCAATCAGTCAATAACTCATTCAGTGAATTAATGAACGAAGGACAGAGGCATTCTGGAGAGCACAGAGCTCTGCCGAGATCAATCAGATCTTTGATATGTCCTTTGAGTCAGTTCATCAGTGATCACCAAATCACCATTCTGCCAGAAGAAAAATAGTTAGTAAGTATGGACTAAAAGACTTATTTCTCAAATACTTTGTCTTGTAATAGGACATAAAAAAAACATAGAAGATATCAAGGATTGCACCACTAAGAAACTTTTTTTAAAATTACGGACAAAAAAAAATTTAATTTAATAGGTAGCTATCAATTTGTAACAGTAATTTTCTTCAACAGGTCCTGCATCCGCCATTCTATCTGAATGCACACAGCGGATCCACACTGGAATGTAATGGAGTCATCCCTTGGCTACATTCCATATTTCTACCAAATTTGGTTAAAATCTGCTCAGTGGCTTTCATGTCCTCTTGCAGGCTGACAGACAACAAACAAACAGACATGAGTGAACATAAAACCTTGGCAATGGTAGCAAATAAATGAAATGTGATGTGGAAAAAAAAAAATTTTGGGACACACATGTGTTGAGGGAATGAAGAAGAAGGAGGAGCAATGGGTCCAGGATGAGTGGAAAATAGGATGTCCAGAGGTTTAAGTTGTTTTTTTCAGAGGTGAAAAAAACCATTGTACTGCAATAGTTTCACGTGGACTAATTCTGGCAAGAGCAATTATAGCAAACCTTTCCTTTGAGCTGCTTTTCATCAAGTTCCTGTCATAATGCAGTCTTTGTTCAAAGCATCTGTCACCAACTCATTCAATGTCACAAATGACATTAACTTTGTTTCATGAATCCATTATGGATTTCCCTGCTTTATTGGTGACATCAAATTTTGTTTGATTCAAGTCACAAATGCAGATTTATGATGTGCTGGTATAATTTTGCTACTGTGGAAGTAAGTGAGGCTGTTTCATTCAATCAGAGACTCTGAACACAGAAAATTCTTTTGATTTGAATGATACAAGAGCACCCTGACTAAAAATTATCAGTGCCATCCTTTTTTTTTTTTTTTTTTTTTTTTTTTTTTTTGCTGTCCCAACCTCTGCGCCACCTCAGAGGCAGTGCACCCACGCCGCTCATTCCGACACTCTGTCCACAGCCACGGCCCGGTCGGTCCCGCCGCAGCCCCGGCACCGGCAATCCACAGGAAGCAGTCAATGTCAAGTCGTCAAGAGGCAACCCACCGGAGGAGACACTGCACTGCTGCCGAGTCACTTCAGTGGTGTTCAGTGGCGCCTGTTCTGATCTAACTACGCAGGACACCACCTACTAAGCTCCCTACTGACGACAATAATTGCTTAGTCGCGGAGCAGGCGTGAGTGAGCTCTCCCTCCGGAGGGCGCCGCCACATCCGTCCAACGACAGCCCCCATGGACTCGCCGATACCGGTGACCCCGACGGAACCAAACCAAGGCCACAGACGTGGAGAGGACATCGAAACAGGTCACCATGAGAGCAGGGCATGAAGGGCCACAGAACTTGAGACTTTTTTTTTTTTATGCTGATCGATGAGAATGAGGATGATTATGATGATGCTACGGATTTCCATTTCAGTCTGAGACTACATGACAGGGCTGTACTCTACGCTTCCTTTCATAATATATCCCGGCGTCAACCAGGCCCGAGAGATACAGGCACCTGCAGTGTTGGTCAGGAAATTTGAGCAACACTCTCAGAAACGCATCCATTAAGTGGATGAAACTCGACTGTGTGGTCCCAGTCTTCCCAACTGAGTCCGCAGCAAACTCAACTCTGGGTAGGAGCCGGTCAGGGCAGAAAACCCCCAATGACTTCTGATGGGATTCAAACCCACGACCTTCCAGCCGGAGTCCGCGACGCTAACCACTTCGCCACGGCGGCTGGTCAGTGCCATCCTTTTTTATGACAGATATTTTCTACTCAAAGAAAGAGAAAGAGATAACGGAGAGAAGTTGACAGGAACAGCCAGGTCAAAACCTAAGCGCTGTGTTGACATACTAAACTTTGGAACTTGGAGACAATAACAGCTACATCTAGATAGGGACCCAGTAGTGAAGATCTCAGGAGATGTAACTGGTGTAAAGAGGGCTTACACTGCTTTCTACAAAATCAGAAAGGTTCAAATGATATGTCCAAAGAAAGTCTGAGACTTAGTTCTGAAAGGAAAGCAGAACTACATCATGTTCCTTCCATCAAAATCACACTGCTACTTTGTGTGCTAAAAGTTCTAAACAATCACAATACGACTTGCTTTTGTTTTGTGGCTGCTAAAAATCTGCCTGACAAAAAATCTCTCAGCACCATCTGTTTTGTTGTCAGTTCAAACTAAAACTTCTGGAACACACGTTAATTCCTTCATCCATCTTCACTTAATCAATTTGCCATTAATAGTGAGTTCGTACAATTCCTCCTAAACTATGACCTGACAAGATACACTTCCACGTGACCATCTTTATTCCAATTAAGTAAGATATCATTCACATTTTTTCATCTGCTTAATAGGCATAATATTAGATAGTCTCTGATTTTGATCAAATGTACATCAACATTTGCCGCAATTTGCATAAATCTGTTATCAGTAAATGAAACAATAATTGCTAACTCTTCACATTTTCTAAGAAAATGTCAATTTGTAACATCAAAAAAAGTGCATGAAACCTTGATTGTTTGGTGCATGAAACCTTCCTTGTTTGGTGCATGAAACCTTCACTGCTTGGTGCATGAAACCTTTATTGTCTGGTGCATGAAACCTTTATTGTCTGGTGCATGAAACCTTCATTGTTTGGTGCATGAAACCTTCATTGTTTGGTGCATGAAACCTTTACTGTTTCGTGCATGAAACCTTCATTGTGTGGTGCATGAAACCTTCATTGTTTGGTGCATGAAACCCTCATTGTTTGGTGCCTGAAACCTTTACTGTTTGGTGCATGAAACCTTTACTGTTTGGTGCATGAAACTTCATTGTTTGGTGCATGAAACCTTTACTGTTTGGTGCATGAAACCTTTATTGTTTGGTGCATGAAACCTTTATTGTTTGGTGCATGAAACCTTTACTGTTTGGTGCATGAAACCTTCATTGTTTGGTGCATGAAACCTTTACTGTTTGGTGCATGAAACCCTCACTGTTTGGTGCATGAAACCTTTATGTTTGGTGCATGAAACCTTTATTGTTTGGTGCATGAAACCTTTACTGTTTGGTGCATGAAACCTTTACTGTTTGGTGCATGAAACCTGTACTGTTTGGTGCATGAAACCCTCACTGTTTGGTGCATGAAACCTTCATTGTTTGGTGCATGAAACCTTTACTTTTTGGTGCATGAAGCCTTTACTGTTTGGTGCATGAAACCGTCATTGTTTGGTGCATGAAACCTTTATTGTTTGGTGCATGAAACCTTCACTGTTTGGTGCATGAAACCTTAACTGTTTGGTGCATGAAACCTTTACTGTTTGGTGCATGAAACCTTTATTGTTTGGTGCATGAAACCTTCACTGTTTGGTGCATGAAACCTTCATTGTTTGGTGCATGAAACCGTCATTGTTTGGTGCATGAAACTTTCACCGTTTGGTGCATGAAACCGTCATTGTTTGGTGCATGAAACCTTAACTGTTTGGTGCATGAAACCTTCATTGTTTGGTGCATGAAACCTTCATTGTTTGGTGCATGAATCCTTTATAGTTTGGTGCATGAAACCTTTATAGTTTGGTGCATGAAACCTTTACTGTTTGGTGCATGAAACCTTCATTGTGTGGTGCATGAAACCTTCATTGTTTGGTGCATGAAACCTTTACTGTTTGGTGCATGAAACCTTTACTGTTTGGTGTCTGAAACCTTTACTGTTTGGTGCATGAAACCTTCATTGTTTGGTGCATGAAAACCTTTATTGTTTGGTGCATGAAACCTTCATTGTTTGGTGCATGAAACCTTTTATTGTTTGGTGCATGAAACCTTTATTGTTTGGTGCATGAAACCTTTATTGTTTGGTGTCATCTACATGCAGGTTTTTTTTAATCTATGTGTAGCATTCTGCCATGTTTTGTACCAGCACATATACCACACACACACACACACACACACACACACACACACACGCATCAGTGGATACACACACACATATCAACGCATACACACATACACACACACATACACACACACATACACACACATGCACAACGTTTATCTCTGTCTCTGTTACTGTCTCTGTCTGTCTATTTGTCTCTCTCTCTCTCTCTCTCTCTCTCTCTCTCTCTCTCTCTCTCTCTCTCTCTCTCTCTCCTCTCATCTCCTCTCTCCAAGCTAAATACCACTGCAGTCACATTGTTGGTATTCACTCTCTGCATAGTTATCACAAAAGTAAAAGATGTACAAGGCCAACCTCTGACGACTTGCACTCCAACAGCCATGGGCTCCAAAGGACCCACCATTCGTGGGCAGTCTTTGGTCAGCATGATGTCACAGCATCCTTCCTTATCATACCGATACACGTTGTTGGTACCATTGTCCCACATCACATGAACCATCTCTGCAAAGAAAATCTAAACATCAAATTGAGTATTTCTTTTCAGCATCCTTATGTTTTTTAATTTAACAAATACTTAACAGACGGTAGTTCTAACATCAGTATGTACACAGAGAAAAAGTGGAAAAATCAGGCATTACAAAGTCATGTTTAAGAACGATCGACCAGACTCTCATCATGATTTTCCTCATTGTTCGTTTTCTTTGAAACTGTTTCATTCTGTGTAAATACGAAATATGACAATTGATTTTCTTCATATTTTCCTGTCCAAACAAAAATGCCTAATCTCCACATGACATGGAACACACTTACATCAGGAATATCTAAAAAAGAAAAAAAAAAAAAAAAAATGGAGAGGGGGAGCTTACTCTGCTCATCCTACTGGAATACATACGTAGTCTCCCCTGGCTGACACGTAATCAACTGACTTCCCTCAATATAATTCAGTTTCTCCGTTCCTTTGACGAGGAAAAACACACTCTTATTTTCATTTGAGCCCTCCAATATAGATCATCAGAAGCGCTCTTTCAACTCAGCCTTTCCCTCGCAGAAAGAGAACACACCTTGTACCAACAATTCAAGAGAATTATTTGCTCTGCTGTACAGTCAGCATCTTTACAGAGCTCCTTGGCCCAACCAATCTTTACCCAATGTCTCCATGCAACCTGCCTACAGACTTCGCAATTCCTGTCGACAACAGAAACACCTGACAGATATGAGACCAGTGTCATGGGCACCCGCTGCTCATCTTTCACATTGTGGGGATTTTTATTTTTATGAGGATTTTTTTTTTTTTTTTTTTTTTTTTTTTTTTTTTTTTTTTTTGTTGCTGTCCCAACCCCTGCGCCAGCTCAGAGGCAGTGCACCCATGCCGCCCATTACCACACCCCCATCCCCAGCCACAGCCCAGTCGGCCCCGTCGCAGCCCCGGCACCGGCAATCTACAGGGAGCAGTCAATGTCAAGTCGTCAAGAGGCAACCTGCTGGAGGAGACACTGCACTTTGTTGGTATTCAGTGGTGCCTGTTCTGATCTTACATACGCAGGACACCACCTATTAAGCCCCCTACTGACGACAATAATTGCTTAGTCGCGGAGCCGGCATGAGTGAGCTCTCCCCGCCTGAGGGTGCCACCACGTCCGTCCAACGACAGCCCCCATGGACTCGCCGATACCAGTGACCCCGACGGAACCAAACCAAGGCCATAGACACGGAGAGGACATCAAAATTGAGGTCATCATGAGAGCAGGGCATGAAGGGCCACAGAATTTGAGACTGTTTTCTATGCTGATCGATGAGAATGAGGATGATTAAGATGATGCTATGGATTTCCATTTCGGTCTGAGACTACATGACAGGGCTGTACTATACCCTTCCTTTCATAATATATCCCGGCATCAACCAGACCTGAGAGATACAGGCACCTGCAGTGTTGGTCAGGAAATTTGAGCAACACTCTCAGAAATGCATCCATTAAGTGGATGAAACTCGACTGTGTGGTCCCAGTCTTCCCAACTGAGTCCGCAGCAAACTCAACTCTGGGTAGGAGCTGGTCGGGGCAGAAAAAAACCCACATGACTCTGATGGGATTCGAACCCATGACCTCCCAGCCAGGAGTCCGCGACGCTAACCAATTCACTATGGTGGCTGGTAGTTCTTACGAGGATTGACCAACTTCTACATGGCACTCAGTTTTCGGTCTTCGCTCTGATGGTAAGCCAGTTTTAGCAAGGGTAGCAACTGGCGCTCTATGCTTTAATGGTTCAAGTTCAGTCCCCAGCACAGTGGACACAGACCAGCGTCTGCCCCCAGCAGTCTACAGTCCATACCCCTGGGCAACCTGTGTTTGAGAAGCGGCTGATTTCCAGTGTTCCTGGCAGGCATCAGAGGAGCTTGCCTCCATGGAACAGCACTGGCTTGGTGAGCTGCCCACATGGCACAGCTCCAAGGGGGGTACTGGTGCGACTGGGCGCTCCCCGTGTAGCATAAGAAAGGAGGACAGGTTGCACACAGACCAGATGAAAGGCAGGCTTGGTATGAATGCAAGCGTACAGGAGACTGATGAGGGAGATGAACTGAAACGTGACAACTAATAGATGGATGAGTATTATGATGATGATGAGATTTCCGCTACCTTTGAGTATGCATTGGCGAGGTCAGCAACTGATAATGCATGATCAGTTATTTGCAGCACTCATTCCGATACTTATTTCAATGTTCCTGCTCCTCAGTTTCACAAGGTATGGATTCATTCCTCTTTTTTTGAGGACACTGGCACCAAAGATGCTGGCTCATTACCTTGCACCTAAAAAAAAAAGAAAAAAAAGTTGGACAGTACCGAGACATGCTGAATGATTTCCTTTACGACTCCCGTTATGTTCACTCCATGTTCCCATGGTAAAAGTTGTCTACCCTGCAAGCATCCTGGTTGTCAGAGATACAGGTCTGTTTTCACTAGTGCTCTTGCCATTTCTTTATTTTGATTTGCCCTCCAACCTCCTCCTGCTGGTTTGAGATTAGCTCTCCTTCTTCAGTATTGATGAACAAAATATAAAAAAGAACTTGATGAAATCAGGAGGAAAACCTGCTAGTACATAAACTGATCCCAATTCAGCAGCTAGTCAGTCCATTATCTCAGACCTCGATTAGATCAGTTATTTGTCGCCAAACATTTCTGACAAGTTGTTTGTTGCCAAGCATTTCGGACAAGTTGTTAAGTGCCAAACATTTCTGACAAGTTGTTTCTTGCCAAATATTTCTGACAAGTTGTTTGTTGCCAAATATTTCTGACAAGTTGTTTGTTGCCATGCATTGCTGACAAGTTATTAAGTGCCAAACATTTCTGACAAGTTGTTAAGTGCCAAACATTTCTCACAAGTTGTTTGTTGCCAAATATTTCTGACAAGTTGTTAAGTGCCAAACATTTCTGGCAAGTTGTTTGTTGCCAAACATTTCTGACAAGTTGTTTGTTGCCAAGCATTGTTGACAAATTGTTAATAGCCAAACATTTCTGACAAGTTGTTTGTTGCCAAACATTTCTGACAAGTTGTTTGTCGCCAAGCATTGCTGACAAGTTGTTTGTCACCAAAAATTTCTGACAAGTTGTTTCTTGCCAAACATTTCTGACAAGTTGTTTGTTGCCAAATATTTCTGACAAGTTGTTAAGTGCCAAACATTTCTGACAAGTTGTTTGTCGCTAAACATTTCTGACAAGTTGTTTGTGGCCAAATATTTCTGACAAGTTGTTTGTTGCCAAACATTCTGACAAGTTGTTTGTCGCCAAACATTTCTGACAAGTTGTTTGTCACCAAACATTTCTGATAACTTGTTTGTCGCCAAACATTTCTGACAAGTTGTTTGTCACCAAACATTTCTGACAAGTTGTTTGTTGCCAAACATTTCTGACAAGTTGTTTGTCGCCAAACATTTCTGACAAGCTGTTTGTTGCCAAACATTTCTGACAAGTTGTTTGTTGCCAAAAATTTCTGACATTTGTTTTTACCCATCTGTGCTATGAGCTTGATTCAGCCTGGCCATTCGGCATGGTCATTTGGTGGCCATTCTACATGGTCATTTGGTGGCCATTCGGCACGGTCATTAATTTTGGTGGCATTCGGCATGGTCATTTGGTGGCCATTCGGCATGGTCATTTGGTGGCCATTCGGCATGGTCATTTGATGGCCATTCGGCACGGTCATTTGGTGGCCATTCAGCATGGTCATTTGGTGGCCATTCGGCATGGTCATTTGGTGGCAATTCCGAATGGTCTTCGGTGGCCATTCCGCATGGTCATTCGATGGCCATTTGGCATGGCCATTCGGTGGCCATTCGGCATGGCCATTCGGCATGGCCATTTGGCATGGCCATTCGGTGGCCATTCAGCATGACCATTCGGCATGGCCATTCGGTGGCCATTCAGCATGGCCATTGGCCATTTGTGGCCATTCGGTTCGGTGGCCATTTGGCATGGCTATTCGATGGCCATTCTGCATGGTCATTTGGCCATTCTGCATGGTCATTTGGTGGCCATTCTGCATGGTCATTTGGTGGCCATTCTGCATGGTCATTTGGTGGCCATTCTGCATGGTCATTGGGTGGGATTTTACTGTCATGTTTATGCTGTTCAAACTGCACACATTTACATGGGACTTCACAAGAATAAAGTTCTCCTTCGTTTGGCACCAAGTCATATGGAATATGGTTTAAGGCAATCATATACATTTGAGATAATACCTTTGTCTTTGATCAATTTTCTTTTTCTTTTTGATCTTATGTCGATTGTTACATCAGGGAGAGTGGGGACAGTCCTGTAAACCTCAGGAATCATAAGCCATTTTGGGCGCTGGCACTGAGCTCTGGAATGAGCCGAGGTCAGCCCTGTGCACTTTGAGCCTGAACATTGGTCTCCCAGGTGAGATTTCCCTCCATCCTTTTCTGGCATTTGTTTGGACAGGTAGGTAGAAAGAAAAGGAATTTTACTACTTGAAGTAGTTTGACCTCTCCAAACACTAAGACAACCTCCTCTCCCTGCAGTATGGTAAAGGGGAAGAAACTGAATTATGTTGTGAGGAGTGAGCCGATTGTGTCAGCCAGGGGAGACCATTCCTGTAAGTTGAGTACAGTTAGCTCCCTGCTTTTTTTTTTTTTTTTTTTTTTTTTAAGAAATTCCTGATGTATAGGGTGTTCCACATCAAGTGAAGATATGGCATTTTTGTTTTGACAAGTAAGTATATCATAAAACTACTTTCAGTTGTGAAATACCTTTCATAACATATTTTCAATGATTCTGGAAGGAGCTGAAACACAGGTATGTGACAGAAAATTTACATAAATTTGAACTTACTTAAATCACACTGTACAATTCAACGCACAAAAACAACAGGCCAAATTTATATATATGTGGGAGAAAGGAGAATATACATTGAGAAAATGGGAGTTGTGTTCTGTTTACATGATAGTTTTAGTTCAGTTTCAGTAATTTTAGCGAAGTTTCAGTAGTTTTAGTCATATTTCAATTGTTTTAATTAATTTTCAGTAGTTTCAGTTGAGTTTCAGTTTTCTAAGTTAAGTTTTGGTTTCATCCAAGAGGTGTCCCTGCATGCAGACAAATCTATTCATGCTACATTTAAAGCTGCTAAGTCATGAAACTACATAGCACAGGGCCTACATCTGAACAAACCAAAAAGTGAAAGAAGAAAGAAAGCATGTGAAGAGAAAGTTTTAGCAGATGCTGAACCTAATGCATTATCTTATCGCACTGGCCAGGCACTCAAGCCTAGCTGAAAAAGTCTGCACCACTACTAGAGAGACAGAGAGAGAGAATGCGTGTGTGTGTGTGTGTGTGTGTGTGTGTGTGTGTGTGTGTGTGTGTGTGTGTGTGAGGAGGGGGTGCATGCGTGCACATAGTATGTGTGTATGCATTTGTATGCATGAATCCTTGTGCATGTGTTTGTGTATATGCTTACAAATGCATGTATGCCTTTACAGTCAGTTTGTGGAGGGTTATAAAAATGATCTACTGAATGCAGTCGCAGCACTTCATGCTATAATGATACTGTATTTTACAAATGATTTTTTTTTTTTTTGAAACAAAAAACCTGAATCTACAAACAATACATACCATACATGTTGGAAAAATGAAAAGGTCATTAGAATAAGAAACTTTATGTCATGGAATTTGAAAACATGTTGTACTGATAGGAAGACACAGAGAAAACATTGGAAAACATTTCTACTGATAGAAAGACACACAGAAAACATTGGACAACATCTACTGATAGAAAGACACACAGAAAACAACAAAAAAACAGTTCTGCTGACAGACATACAGAAAACTGGCAGCTTTGCAACAACGTTTGGTGATAAAACCACTTTAGAAATACTTTTAAAAATTCACAAAAAGCTAAGAGTTTACAAAAAAGCATAATCAAGTGGCTATGCAATAGTATTTGGTGACTTAAAAATCACCACAGAAATACTGACTGGGTGCGAAAAAATCCAATGCATACAATAGCATACAAGTGTTGAGCTGATCATGCTCAACTTTTCAGGGGAGACACTTCACCAGTCAAGGTGATCAGCCAATCAGAGCAAAGGTGAAGGTCATTTGCTCCATAATCCACCATCTCCTCTGAACATGACTTTTCTGTTATTTTTGTTGCTCTTTCATCCAAGATCAAACAATTGTCCTTGTTTACAGACCCTATGTCAAATAT
>JADBJO010000644.1:305000-307500 GCA_016801955.1 Conus betulinus | reverse complement strand
GGTCAGACAACATTTGACCAAACCTGAACACAGTCATCATCTTGGCTCACTGCATTCAACCAAAAAGCCCAGATCATCTTCTTAGAGTTCTGAATTTCATGAAGAATTTCCAAAAGCTTAGCTGGAATGTTATTTCTGTAGCAACTGTGTTATTTCAATTCTTACACCCGTCTGAACTAGCAACAAATAACTGCTTAGAGATAAAATAACATTCAATGTCATAGTGTGCCCAGGACTTTCATTGGCAGGTGGATATCATACACAACCACTGACATCTTACAGAAAGTCCTTCAAATGAAACTGTGAACGTTTTGAATGAGACTATGAACTGAAGTTCTGTATGTGAACACATGCATAACATTTGCACACTTGTAAAATCTTATCACCAACTTTCTGAGGAGAAGACCGGTTTGGCCGCTGGTATGGATGACATGTTACACATACCGTGCATCCTGCATGAAAACTGAATGAAAGGTATTGACTGAAGGACACAGAAAAATGACTAAATGAAGCACGGGCAGGCAACTCTTCAATCAGCTCTACCCAGCTAGGCATCCCACTGTGTAAACGAGGATGTGGATTGCGAAGTGCTTAGAGCTTGGTCCCTGGTCAAGGATAGGCACTGTATAAGTATCTTTGAATAATGATAATAATAGTAATAACACCTTGGTTTGCGTCCATTTAAAGATGTGGATGGAGAACACATGAGCAAGATTACACTTCATACCCCCCCATGATGGCCATGTCAGGAGAGGGACATTGTTGGCAGGTGGGCTGGCATGCAATGGGAGAGGGAAGACGTTTGTCAGGTGAACTGCATAAAGTTTTAGATCAGAGTGAGCACAGTCTGTCTACCTTTTGTGTGTCCTTCAGGTTCCCAGCCAGTGCGTTGATGGCAGGCAGGACTTTCTGTTCATCATCGAAGGCACTCCTGTTCTTGCTTACCAGCTTGTACACACAGCCGACGGTTTGCTGGAAACGAAATGTCCATCAACAATGTTTCACAAACCAGTTTACCATATGTCTCCTAACTCCAGGCCCCCTGTCCCTCGTTAGTATGGGTTTAAGGGTGGATGGAGAGGGGTGTGCATGGTCAGGCTGAAGGACTGAAGGACGGGGAGAGATGAACTGATGGATGCTGGATGGATGGGGAAAGCGTGACCAGCTAACAAACTGACTGACTGATCGATCACTTCTTAGTAAAGAAGGTTGTAAAACATTACGACTGACTCACACGGAGAGCTAGGAAAATAGAGTGATTGAAAATGATGAAGTATGCCAACAGCTAACCAAATGAATGTATGATGAAGTATACAAACAGCTAACCAAATGAATGTATGATGAAGTATACAAACAGCTAACCAAATGAATGGATGAACAGAGTGATGGCTAGATGGATGAAAGGATAGATGGAAGGAGGAGTAAATGAATGGATGGATGGGTAGATTGATAAGTGGAGAAAGGAAGGGCTTACTAAGTGATGGATGGAAGGAGGAATGAAGAGAAGAACTGAGAGATGGACAGGCAGATGAATGGATCGTTGGATATTTAGATGGATTGTTGGACAGATGTGCAGACATGTGGATGGACAGATAGGCATGGATGAATAGAGGCAGGAAGGGATGGAGAGGAGACAGACAGACAAGGAAAAAGTCGAAAGGCATTGAGTGATTATAGTGCACTGCCACGACCACACAGACCTACCTGCACTTTGAAATAATGGCACAGCTCCTCGATGTTCTCTTTCTCCACCACCTGACCTGCTCCCAGCTTGGCCAATGCACTGAGGAACACCTGTACATCAATCGGCCAGTGAATGATCTTATTCGCGAAAAGCTCTACAACTGCTTAGTTGATTATCTTACTGAGGAATACTGGTGCAATCAACTGGCCAATCCAGTATCTTATTCTTATAGTTTGCACAACTGGCTAATTGATTATCTACAGAGGAGTACCGGTACAATATTTTGATGAATTGATTTTCTTTTCAAGGAAACTTTATAATTTTACTGATTACCTTATTGATGAATACTAAACAGACAATGGGTCAGCTAACTGCCTCGTTTAGGAAAATTTGTACAATTGGCCACTTGATTATCTGATTGAAAATACATACAATCAATTATATCCCTCAGGAAAATTTGTTCAATTGGCCAGTTGATGATCTTATTAAGGAATACCTGTTCAATCAACTGGCCTGTCACATATCTCATTGAGGAAGAGCCATACAACCAACCAGTCAACAGAATATCATATTGAGGAATACCTGTACAGACTATGGGCCAGTCAATTATCTTCAACAGGAATACTGCATAATCAATGTCCAGTCAAGAATACCTGCACAATCAATGGTACAGTCAATTATCTTCTTGAGGGACTCTTGTACAATTAACAGGACAGTTGATTTTTGTTCTTGAGGAATACCCGTACAATCAATGGACCAGTCAATCAATTCTAGAACAACACCTCTACAATAAATGGGCTTATCACTTTCCTTCTT
>JADBJO010000644.1:275000-300000 GCA_016801955.1 Conus betulinus | reverse complement strand
CTACCTCAACTTGTAAACAGCAGTCCTGGTTCAGTAAATCCAGTTTGGGGTGTCACAAAGTGTCACATGATTGTCACATACTCAAACATGCGGCCAGGTAACTTTACGGTTTTTGTTTTTTTATCCTAAAAGGTGTGTTTGTCACTACTTAACGATTTTTAATACCGGACTATACACAGTCACAGAAAGAAGTAAACTCCATTATTTACACTCTGATGTGGTGTCTGGTCACACACAACAGGAAGGGTGAGTGTCACCCTGTCACATGTCACCAATATGGTAAACACTACTCTTGATCCATGGTTTCTACCATATTTGCCGCATGGCAGAAACGTGGTTTCGACATCACCCCACTGATCCATGGCTCACTAAACCGAAGATCTGTCGACCAGTAGCACCAGAGTCTTGGCAGACGTTAGATTCCATCGTGACGAGCACAACTATGTATGCGCGCATCTCAGCAGGTGTCATATCCTGCCAAAGTGGGTCAAGTTGCCCCCGCTTTGTCATCTGCTGCCTGGCGTACAGGTTCGTCTGGTAAGCAGCCGTAGTAAAAAAAACTGCGGCAGGAAGAGAGAAAAAAATAATCCAGAGGTGTAGCCGTGTCTGGCAAATCATGTTCTGGCCCAGTCTCTTCCTCAAAAAGCTGAACTACAGGTGTGGAAGTGGCCGGTCGCCACGTGGTCACAAACGCAGACAAAGGCACATCATCATCATCTTCATCACTTTCTTCACCTTCTTCTCCTCTTCTTCCTCTCAAACATCCACATCACTTTCATTTAACTCCTCTCTTTCATTCTTTCTACTTCTTGTAGTATTTCATCCAACTCCTCTTCATATAATCCTAAAAATCGCCGTCAGTAGAAGCGCTAGCAGACGCCATTTTCAGAAACAAGGCGATGCCGTCTGCAGCAATGGAATGCGGTCAGTTCACGACCCTAGTCTTTGTGAATGAATCCTTTCCCACACCCCATACTACTGCTAAGATTTCATTGGACACCTCTCAGGGATACACGTTTATTTTTGGCCAGTCTTGATTCAGTGCTGTTTAAAGCTGCTGTATACTGTCCTCAGCATGCTGACTTTCAGTGCTGTTTAAAGCCGCTGTATACTGTCCTCAGCGTACTGACTTTCAGTGCTGTTTAAAGATGCTGTATACTGTCCTCAGCATGCTGATTTTCAGTGCTGTTTTTAAAGCCGCTGTATACTGTCCTCAGCGTACTGACTTTCAGTGCTGTTTAAAGCCGCTGTATACTGTCCTCAGCATACTGACTTCCAGTGCTGTTTAAAGCCGCTGTATCCTGTCCACAGCATGCTGACTTTCAGTGCTGTTTAAAGATGCTGTTTACTGTTCTCAGCATGCTGACTTTCAGTGCTGTTTAAAGATGCTGTTTACTGTTCTCAGTATGCTGACTTTCAGTGCTGTTTAAAGCTGCTGTGTACTATCCTCAACATGCTGACTTTCAGTGCTGTTTAAAGCCGTGTATACTGTCCTCAGCATACTGACTTTCAGTGCTGTTTAAAGCCGCTGTATCCTGTCCACAGCATGCTGACTTTCGTGCTGTTTAAAGCCGCTGTATACTGTCCTCAGTGTACTGACTTTCAGTGCTGTTTAAAGCCGCATATTCTGTCCTCAGCATACTGATTTTCAGTGCTGTTTAAAGCCACGTATACTGTCCTCAGCATGCTGATTTTCAGTGCTGTTTAAAGCTGCTGTATACTGCTCTCAGCATGCTGATTTCCAGTGCTGTTTAAAGCCATATACTGTCCTCAGCATGCTGACTTTCAGTGCTGTTTAAAGCTGCTGTATACTATCCTCAGCATGCTAACTTCCAGTGCTGTTTAAAGCTGCTGTATACTATCCTCAGCATGCTAACTTCCAGTGCTGTTTAAAGCTGCTGTATACTATCCTCAGCATGCTGACTTTCAGTGCTGTTTAAAGCTGCTGTATACTATCCTCAACATGCTGACTTTCAGTGCTGTTTAAAGCTGCTGTATACTATCCTCAGCATGCTAACTTCCAGTGCTGTTTAAAGCTGCTGTATACTATCCTCAGCATGCTAACTTCCAGTGCTGTTTAAAGCTGCTGTATACTATCCTCAACATGCTGACTTTCAGTGCTGTTTAAAGCTGCTGTATATCCTGTACTCAGCATGCTGACTTTCAGTGCTGTTAAAAACCGCTGTATCCTGTCCACAGCATGCTGACTTCCAGTGCTGTTTAAAGCCGCTGTATACTGCTCTCAGCATGCTGACTTTCAGTGCTGTTTAAAAGCCGCTGTATACTGCTCTCAGCATGCTGACTTCCAGTGCTGTTTAAAGCCGCTGTATACTGCTCTCAGCATGCTGACTTTCAGTGCTGTTTAAAGCCGCTGTATACTGTCCTCAGCATACTGACTTTCAGTGCTGTTTAAAGCCGCTGTATAATGTCCTCAGCATGCTGACTTCCAGTGCTGTTTAACCCTCTTCAGTATGCACTTATCTGAGCTTAGTTACACCGAAAACCATCGGCAAGATAGGTAACTCTGTAATTTGAACATGGTTACTCAATTAAAAAAATAATTTAAAAGAGAGAGGAAAGGAAAGAATGAAATGAAAATAATTTTTTAAAATTCCTACGAATATATATGTTGCTACATCATAAGTTTGAAGAATGTCACATGAGCCATTTACTCGGGGGGGAAAAAAAATCTCTTCTTCAGAACTTTCTTCCGAATCGTTGCTCATCATACCTGGAACCTCATCCCAGTCGAAATCTAGGTCACTCTAAGCTTCATTACCCAGCACTTTCACTCAGTCTTATGCTGTAAATTCTACAAATCACAGTATCTCCATCACTAAATCTCATTATAGAACGGCAGAAATCAAGGTTAGCCATGGTGAAAAACAGCATTTCGACTTCAAAACTTTAAAAATTCGTAACTCGAGAACCACGGCACGCATCGACTCGCGGTTTTTTGCAGACGGTAGAAAATGGCTACAGGAAGAAGGAAATCATGTTCTCGCGAGACTTCCTTTTCTACGAGAAACATGGCGGCGCCCATTTTTGCCACGTGTTTTAGCTGTGTGATTTCCGGTTGGGCGCTATCGGGCGCCCGATTGTCAAGAGAGTTAAAGCCGCTGTATACTGTTCTCAGCATACTGCCTTGCAGTGAAAACAAACAAAAGCACAGTATTTCCTAGACATCGAGTATTATTTTAGGAGAACGGTCAACAGTCACATTTCTCTGTCTTTCACTAAACATTGTTGTTGTTTTCACTTAGGTTATGTCCTCCTCTCTCTGTCTGTCTACTTGTCTACCTGTCTGATGGTCAATCATTTGTTCTCCCCAAAGGCAGACTGTGGCTACCATAGCAGAGAGAGAGAAGAAAAAACCGTTACAAACACAAAAATCTCTCAAACAGTATAACTCTGAGTGCCGAGGAATGAAGACAGTTGTTTGTTTACTCATCATTTTCCTTTTAAAATAGTTTAGCAATAAGTAACCCACCTCGTCCTTCAGGGCAGCAAGACAGACAACTAGAGCCTGGAACAACGGAGTTTTCCCCCCAGCTGGCATCTGTTCTGAATCTGCTCCAATGGCATCTAGTCAGAATAATAATTAAAGAACAGATCTCAAGACAGGAATGGCATATAATGGGTGCGTGAACACACACACACACACACAGACACACACACACACACATACAAACACACACACACCAAAAAAAGATAACTGACAGACAAAACCGAATCAAAAATATGAAAATACCCAAAACAGAACACACTATTTTGTCTTAAAAATGAAACAAGAATTTTACTACAAAAAGCAGTTTTATGATATACTTCCCTGTCCAAAAAAATGCCTTATACCCACATGGCGTGCAACAACAGCATATCATCAGGATCCCCCTCATCCCCCCCCACCCACCCTCCCCTCCAAAAAATTGGGACACCAGGGAGCTAACTTTGCCTCAATCCCCAGATAGGCCAGCCAGAGTGATCACCCTTAATGAGTTCACAACAATGCACTATGATAAAACTGGCCCAGTTTCTGCACCTTTTCCTGACTTAGCTGGGAAACGGAAAAGCATTCTAGTGTTGGAAAGGAACGTGTATTGTAAAAGTATGTTTAGTAGTAGTAAAATTCCTTTTCCTCATACTTGCCTGTCCAACATTATGCCTGAATATCAAGATGGATAATGGAATGGCAGGAGCATGCTCACTTGAGACATTACAGCCCTCTTCTTATGAGAATGTCCTTAAACAGTTCCCAGCCAGTAACTTTGTTCTAGAGGCTCAAACTGCCATTTAGAAATGGTCTCTCTTGACAATGTGGAGGTGAAATGCACCGTTGCCGCTCTCCCTCTATGAGTGAGTCAGTTCAAGAGTAAGTAAATCAAATCAAAGATAAAACACTAGCAGAGCCAGGAAAAGAAGACCCAAACAGTAAGTGCTGAAAGTGCATACTAGTAATAAGTCAGGCCGTCCAATCAATGGCAGCTTGAACCTAAAGTCAGGACAAAAATACAAAGACAAAAAAAGGCGACAAAGATTGGCAGGGTAGGAAAATGATCATATAAGCAGCATCCTTATGATTGTGTCCAGCCCAGGTTGAAGAGTGGACACAAAGCACTGGGTCATGGGCAGCTGAATATTCCAAACTGCCATTGTCTGAGCCCAAACAACACTAAGCAGCTACTGAATAGGCCAGAGATAGTGACGACCAAGAGGGATTAATTCCGCAGTGGAACAGGGCATGAGTAAACAACGGGATCTTCTCAGCTCTTGTGTCTGAAAGATGAATCAGGTTCATAATTATCATAATGTGCAGCTGAACAAAGATCTGAGAAGGAACTCTGTCCAAGTTCTGCATGTTCACTGGAGTTTTTTTTTTTCTAGTGAAAAAGAGTTTTGTTCATGGACAGAACAGTCCTTGGCAAAGAGTTCTGGAACCTGACTTTTTTAATGGTCGGCCAGATGATTCAATGACAAGTTCAACCTGTCATCATGACCCTGTCCATTACCTTGGGCGAAAGCCCTCAAACTGAAGGACAGGCTGAGAGGAAGGGCCTCAAACGAAAAGACCCTGCCTTGGAAAGTGGACTAAAGACTCTGAGAAGCAGAGTGAATTCAAACAGTCAAGACTGAAAGCCCAGTCCTGGAAACAATGAAAGCGCAGATTCTGCCCACAGTCTCTATGCTCAATTTCAAGGTAAAAAAAATGAAAGATCACTTTGCTGGGGTATGTAGTTGTTCTCCATTCTCTGTCTTCTTTTGGAACCAATAAAAGAGAGTGGAGAAAATATCCTGTGAGACAAGGGAGAGGTACCTCTGTAACTGCACCCTCAGAAGAAGAAAACTCCTCTCACAAACTGAAGCCTAGGAGGATCAAACTGGAGTCAACATCCCAGAAGGGGGGAGGGGTCAAAAACGAAATCTTCATGGCTTTCCCTTAACACTGAAAAATCCTAAACATCAGGCATCAAGGCTTCCCACTAAAGTGAAAAGGCTGAAATAAGCGAGCAGAAGGAGAAACACCAGGCTCATGAAACCTCACAGAGAGCTACGAAAGGAAATCCCTAACTAAACTGTGAAGAGCCCTGAACAGGAGGTTGATTCAAAGAAACCGTATTTTCGTCCCTTTTCTTTTTTTGTTCTTCTTTCATATTTATATTTCACTGCATGAACTAAACTGAAGTCATTGAGACAGACACATGATGAGATAAGGAGAAACTATCTGGCTGGTGCACTTGGCGCACCACCCATTTATATTGAGACTGATGACATCGCTGCAGGAATTCCTGAAGAATAGAATACTTGCTATCTTCATACTGGGTAGATTGTGAACTAGGTGGAGAGATTGTTATTTGACTGTCAAGTAGCATCGCTACTCACTTGCAAATGAAGTTCCAGGCATTCTCAACAGAAATGACACACGTAATAAACAGAAAATTAAACTAACCAACCTGGGCTTCGTCAAATGGTTGAAAGATGCAAAAATGGATCAGCACATTGAATGAGTTCTGCCATGTGCGAAACTTCAATGAGGGGGAGATGTTCCGTTAGAATGCACACCATGAGTAAGTGATAAAAAGGAATTGAAAAGGATAAAAGACATACTGCAATTCAACCAATGAATGATGATTAAAACATGTCCCAAAAAAGGATAAAAGGCATACTGTAATTCAACCAATGAATGGTTAAACATGTCCCAAAACAGATTAAAAGGCATACTGTAATTCAACCAATGAATGGTTAAACATGTCCCAAAACAGATTAAAAGGCATACTGTAATTCAACCAAATGATTTAAACATGTCCCAAAACAGGGTAAAAGGTATACTGTAATTCAACCAATGAATGGTTAAACATGTCCCAAAACAGGGTAAAAGGTATACTGTAATTCAACCAATGAATGATTAAACATGTGTCCCAAAACAGGGTAAAAGGTATACTGTAATTCAACCAATGAATGATTAAACATGTCCCAAAACTGGATAAAAGGCATACTGTAATTCAACCAATGAATGGTTAAACATGTCCCAAAACTGGCACTTGAGGATAACCTCAGAGGCATAAGAATAACTGTCTGAAACAGAATTTTAGGGGAAAAAAAAAAAAAAAAAAAATGATTTACAAAAAAACCCCTGTCAAAGGGAAGGGGGGTGGGGGGAAAATGATAAAAATACAAAGCGGGGAGAATGGCGAGAGCCTTGAATCACCAACCAAACATTATCAACAGCTGTCTTAACTAGCAAAAAATTCTAAATTTTGAATTAGACACAGGAAGGTCATATCATAATCACCATCATCATCATCACCATCAAAAAAAAACTGTTTTTTTTTCCAGTTCAAGACACATTCTCCCCCACTCAAACAAAACACAGCTTCATTTCACCAGTCAGAGGTCATCCCATCCTCCCAGCCAGAAACTAAGGCTTGCCCTTTCGCACCAATGATCCTTTTTGTCAGACTATTCTCTGACAGCAATCCAAACTTATGCATCAAAGTGGGCACATGTCCTCCAACCGCCCATCAAGATTACAACTGCCCAGCCACGCCCTTTCCATTGCAAGGCACTGAGGGGTCAAAGTCATGGAACAGGAGAGGGGAGAGACATCAGCCTGACTCCACTGGCCTTAGAACCAGCATTGAATTAGGAGTGGCTGAGAGAGTCTGTCAACTCTCTAAGACCAATGGACTGTCTTCGAAATTGACACGAATGTGGAAATCAATCACTGCGCCAAACATAGTACTTGACCAAACCTTGCCCAAGTCAAACCGCAAGAACAGGGAATACCAAATCGCAAAGCAGAATGAGGCATGTTCCTCCACCAAAGAAAAGGAAAACACTGAGCTAGTTCTATCATGGCACAATGTTGTGAGTGCACTAAGGGCAGTCACTCTGGCATATATATCTGGTTGTTTAAGCAAAGTTAGCTCCCTGCTCTCCCAATTTGTTTTTTTGGGGGATCTTGGTGACGTGGCATTGTTCTGCGCCAAGTAAGGACAAGGCAATTGCTTGGGCAGGTAAGCATGAGAAATATTAGGTATGACTGAGACATTCCTCAAATGTTAATACAGTAACTGATAATCTCTCTCTCTCTCTCTCTCTCTCTCTCTCTCTCTCTCTCTCTCTCTCTCTCTCTGTTTATTTTTACTTCCTGATTTCTAAATGCTATATACATGTCTAAACTATCACTGTGCATCTCTCTGCTAAAATGGGAAGAAAAACTTTTCAAAAAATGCCTACCGATGGCCTGTCTGACACGGTTGTAATCATTGGTCAAATGCTGTCGGACCCAAGTTCTTCTGCCCATCTGAAGGACGGCCAAGTTTTCCCTCCATGTTCATTGTCTCCACATTGTCCTCAATGCCTGCCGAGGAAAACACTCATGAAGATCAAACAGACCACTGCTACTGTTGCTAACTACTGCTACAACTGTTATCTATATTAGTTGTTCTACTACTGCATCTGATGTTGCTGGTGCTGCTGTTGTTAGTACCTATCATCCAATCCTACATATTAATTGTGCATCAGAGAGTTACACAGGGACAAAATTTCAACATACATTTACCTGCTATTTTGCAAAAGTACTGAGTTGCTACAGATAACAACAAACAACAATGCTCATGACAAAGCTCAGAACTCATACAAGAAATTCATATCTAAGTAGAAAGTCTGCACACAATAAAGTTCATATCTACAGTTTAACAAAGAAACACAAATGACATTACAATAAAAAAAATACACACACAACAAATCTGACATTCTCGTTCCAAACACACGCAGCTGATATTTACCATCCAAAATCCAAACATAAACACAAAGTGACATTTGAAGTCCAGAATACACACTCCACAAAGTTGATGGGTACATTCCAAAACATACACCAAACAAAGTTGTCATTCAAGGTCTATTATACATACACTGCAAAATATTACTTTACAATTAGAGTCCAAACTATACACATAAAAAAAGCTGGCATTCAAATTTGTTTTTCACATTGAAGGCTTGGCGTCTCAAATTCAGCATGTTTGCTTGCTTGTGCTTCGTATCATGAACACAATGCACATTTTTGTGCATTACTCTAACAGTGGTTAAAGAAATCAAATTTTTTTTAACTTGCCCAAAAAGCTTCTGATCAGAAAAAGATAACATGTGGCAAGCTAAATTATGTTATTCATTTTTATTTAAACAAAGTGGGCAAAATGTTTCATCAGCGATTGATGGACCACTGTACCTGCTTCATTCCATGAGATTTGTGGTGCGTGGTGTCTGTCATTTACCAACACATTTCCTCATCACAAAATTCCTAAAAAGGTAAAAAAAAAAATTCTCATTCTCTACAGCCAGATTTTGTTTGTGAAAATGTTCGATGAAATTCAAACTGATGAGCATGACAATGCCAGATGACTCTACCCACCATCCACAAAGGCATGGGCCGCTTCCTTCACCTCCTGAAGATGGTCCTGGGCGACGCTGTCCGATGTGTCCAACACCAACACTGTGTCCATGGCCTTGGCCAGAGGGGAGGCAACTTCCTCTGCAAGTACCAGCAATGGTTTTCAGGATAATGATGATAATAACGGTAACACTGATAATGCTACTAATAAGGGTTATAGGGACGATGATGATGATGATGATGATGATGATGATGATGATGATGATGATGATGATGCCAACAACACATGATGATGACAGTCATGAAGATAATAATGTAAGGAGGATCTTGACAAATGGTAATGATCATGATAAATGATGATAATGATGAATGAGGAGGAGGAGGAGGATGGTGATTAGACAGGATAAATTTCTGATTTTTTTTTTTTTCATTTTAACTTTTTTCAAAGGCAGACAGCAATTTCTTTTTTTTAAATGTAATTAAGACGAAAAGTAGAGAATTAACAAAAATAAAGGCAACAAGTGAAGGTGCACACCATCTTGGAGGGCGATTTCCATCTGTTCCATCATTCTCTGTATCTCTGGATTTGTTGACTCCGATGCTCTGCTCTTCACATTCACCCAGCTCAGCAACTCCTCCGCCTTCAGAGCTAGTCACATCAACAATATCAATGAACAGGAAAGAAACAACAGAGGAAACAGAAAGAATGGAGGAGGAAGAGAAACAGGAAAGCAAGGAGGGGGGAAAGAAAGATGGAAAGAGGGACAGAATTAAACAGAGTGGGGGGGGATGAGGAAATACAGAAGAAAAAAAGAAGAAAAAGAAAAGACAAAAGGAAAGGAGGAGAGAGAAAGAAAGAATGAATGACAGACAAGAAAAGATACCTAGAAGCAAAAAGCGAGAGGATGGGGGTTTGACTTTAGAAAAGAAATGAGGAATAAGAGAAGAAACAGAAACGATACAGAAGGAAAGAGAGAAGGAGAGTAAGAATGGGGGAAAGAAAGAGAAAGAAGAAAGAAGTAAAAAAAAAAAAAAAAAAAAAAAGAGAAAGAGAAAAGACAAGAATGAAGGAGGAAAAACATACAAGAAAACAAAAAGAATGGATAAAAAGAGAGAAAGAAGTGTGATGAAAAACAAGGATGGATGAAAGAAAGGAAGGAAGGAGTAGAGAGAAAGAATGAAATGAAACAGAAAAAAGGAACCGAGAGAGAAGCAAACAGAGAAAGGACAAAGGACAGAAGAAGAGACAAAGCAGAGAGAAAAGAAAAGAAAGAAGGAAACAGCTAAGGAAAGAAAGAAAAAAGAGAAAAGAAGGAAAAAATGAGTGGGGAAAAAAGAAAGAAAAGGGAAAGAGATGGAAAGCAGGGAAAGAAACACAGAAATTATATATAAGGAAAGAAAGGGAAAAAGAAGGAAAGTGAGGGAAATAAAAGAATAGAGAAGGAATAATAAAAAAGAAAGAAAAGATACAAAAACAACAAAAAAGAAAGAAAAAGGAGAATGAGAAAGAGAGAGAGAGGAGAGAGAAAACAGATAGACAGACACAGAGACACAAGAGAGAGAGAGAGAAGGGAGAAGGGGAGGAAAGAAGGAAAAAAGAGGCAGAGAGAGAGACAGAGTGAAAGAAGGTAAGGATAAAAGAAAAGAAAAAAAAAAAAAGAGGCAGAAAAAAGAGAAAGGAAAAAAGAAAGAGTGAAAATGGAGAACTTTTTTTTTTTTGAAGAGAACAGACATGTGGACAAAAGAAAGAAGAATGATGTAATAAAATAAAACAAACAATGAGAGAATGAAAGAAAAGAAGAAAAAGAAAAGGAACAACAGGATGAAAGAGAGAAGAGAAGCATGGACGAAAGAGAAGAGGAATGAAAGAAAGAAGGAAGGAAAAAGAAAGAGGGGGGGGAAAAAAATCAGGAAAGAAGCAATAAAATAAAAGAAGATAGCAGAGAAAGAGAGAGTGACAGAAAGAAAAAGGAGGAAATGGAGAAGGAAAGAAAAAGAGGAGGAAAAAGAAAAAGAAAAAAATAAAAGAAAAGAAAGGAGAAAAGACAGAAGGAATAGAATAAATGAAGAAAGAGAGAGAAGGAAAGAAAGGAAGAGAAAAAGAAAGTAGGAAATGTAAAAGAAAAAAAGAAGAAAGGAGAAGAGAAAGGAAGAAAGAAGGAAAGGCAGAAGGAAAGAAAAACAGAAGGCAAAGAGAAAGAAAGAAGAGAGGAAAGCATGGATAAAAGAAAAAAAAAAAAAAAAAAAAAGAAAGGTGGAATGAGCAAAAGGAAGAAAGAGAGAGAAAAGAGAGAAATGAGGCAAGACAAGATTAAATAGACAAAAAAAAAAAAAAAAAAAAATGGAGAGAAGAAAGAAAGAAAGTAAGAAAAAGGGAAGGAAAGTGGAAAGAGAGAAGGAACATGAGAAAAAAAAACAAACAGAAGAATGAAAGGAGAAAAGAAGGATAGAAGGAAAGAAAAAAAGGAGAAGAGGGAGAAGGAAAGAACAGAGGATAGAGCAAAGGAAAGAAAGAAAACAGGGTTGAGACAGAGGACAGAGAGAAAGCAACAGAGAGAGAAGGACAGAAGGCAACAAACAAACTGGGAAACAAAGAAGAAGAAAAGAAAGAGAGAGAGAGAAAGGAGAAATAAGAGAAAGAAAAGAGGAAAGACAGAAAAAAAAGAAGAAACAAACAAAGAAAGAAAATAAACAAAGAAAAGAGGAAAGGAAGAGGAAAAAAAAGGATGAAAGACAGAAGAGAAGAAATTAGAAAAAGAAATAGTACAGACAAAGTGAAAGGAGAAAAGATATGAGGAAAGTACAAAAAAAAAATGAAAGAAAGAAAGAAAAATGGACAGAGAGAAGGAAAGAAAGTCAGAAAAAGAGAAAGAAAGGAAAAAAAAAAAAAAGAGACACACAAAGGAGGAAGGATGGAAGGAAGAAAAGGAAGGAATGATGAGAAAGGCAGACAAAAGAAAGAACGGCAGAAAGCATTGAAGAAAGGGTAAAAAAAAAAGGGGGGGGGGGGGGGGGGAGGAAGAGAGAGCAGTTAGAAATATATTATAACATTTGTACAGACATCAGGCTGGCATATGCAAAAAGATGACAAACTGTAGTATAGATACCCAGGCCCACTTCACCAGGGCCACAGATCTGTAAATAGATCCTGGTGAATAAGGTCGGTCAGTTACTGCCTCACTCATATGTAATCTCCCTGCCTGATCCCCCCATCCCTCACCTCTTCTCTTCACCTCACTGTTTCCTTTCCCATGTTCAGGCTACCCCATCTCCACAACCACTGCCCTCATTTTAAAAAAAAATCCATGCATGTTACATATCCTGCTGTGCTTCAGTCTTAATCAGCTTAGGCGAGTCATAAACTCTCTCTCTCTCTCTCTCTCTCTCTCTCTCTCTCTCTCTCTCGCTCTCTCTCGCACCTCATTATGTTTACAACCCTTTATCCCCCCTTTCACCGTCCAACACCTGCTCCACATGCAACCCAAGGTGAAGCCAGAGACAAAATCATTTCATTGAGGTAACTGTGGTTATACTCACTTAGGTATCTTTTCTTGCTCTCAGCAACAGGTTCAATATCCGCCACGCTTGTTAGTCTGATACCTAAACCAAGACACACTATGTACATGTAAACGAAAGAGACTTTTCAAGGGTCATGGCAAAGGGGCAGGGATTGAGGAAGAAGCAGAGGAAGGAAGAGAAGGAATGGGAGAGGGGAAAGGGTAATACTCTTCAAGATTTCTCTCCCTTTTTTTTTTTTCCGTTGTCACAAATCAGTGTCACTTTAAAAAAATTTAAAGTTTTGAAAAACTTTAACTAAACATATCTATAAGTAGCATTATTTCCTAAAGCAAATAATAAAACAAATTAGTAATTTCCAAAAGTTAAGAGTTTAAAAGCCATACATCTACATATGAACATGGCTATTTCCTTGAGCAAAATAATGAAAAAAGAACAGAAAAATAGGAGTAAATACCACCTTTTCTGTGTGGTTTCTTCACTGAAAAAAAAAAAAAAAAAAGAGAAAATTCATCAGTAACATACTTATGCATGTAAAGAGTGCACTTGCATGCACGTTCATATACATCATATGGATATGTACAGTATTTAGGCATGACATTCATGTAAACAAGTGCTTGCATCTGAGCGAGTTCCTCTTTCTGTGTACATACAGCACTTGGGGCTGGTTTGCAAGTAATGTTTCACCCCAACTTCATATGATTAAGCACACTCAGTTTGCTCTTTTTGTCCTTTCTTTGGATTCTTTCTTCTCTGTCTTTCTTTCACTTCTTTGTGTTCTTTCTGTCATTTCTTTCTGTTCTTTCATCTAATTTTCCCTTTCCTTTCTTTCTTTTCAAACTGTTATCAATTTTGCTTCCTTTTCATTCTTTCTTTCTTCTGCATTTGTTTCTGTCACTCCTTCCTTCTTTCCTTGTTTTCTTTTTTTCTCCCTTTTCATTCTTTCTTTCTTTTGCATTTATTTCTGTCATTCCTTCCTTGCTTTTAATTGTCCTTCATTTTCATTCCTTCTTTCCTAACTTGCTTTTTTCACCTTTCCCTTCTGTTCTTTCTTTCATTTATTTCTTTCTTCAAATTCTAGTCTTTTTCTTTTTTTCATTTTATTCTCTTCTTTTGATCTTTCTTTCTTTCTGTCTTTTTTTTTATTCCTTCTTTCCTCACTCACTTCTGCTCTTTCTTTCTCTCCTTTTTATGCCATTTTCAAACATTTCACACACACACACGCACGCACGCATGCACGCACACTTGGTGGGATACGGTTATGTAGAGAGATGAAACCATACACACACACACACACACACACACACACACACACATGCACAGACACATTCACACAGATTGACTTGTGCACACATGCATACACTGCATGCGCACAACGCACACACACACACACACACACACACACACACACACACACACACACACACACAAGCACACAGCGACTCATGCACATACACACACACACACACACACACACACACACAAATATAAATTATTCACTGAGAAACTGACAATTTTGTATGATTATTACAAAATAATTGTGTACTAACTTATAACACAGAATATGATGCACTTTCAATCTTTTTATTGCTTTGACAAATTCAAACATTATTTCTTTCTGTGAATAACTCTTGGGGTTGTTTTTATATATAACATAAGAAAAGCACACTCATCATCTGACTCAGTGAAATTCAGGCCGTCTTTGAGGAGGGTGGTTCTTCCAAAGCTGCCTCCTTTTCTTCGTAGTTTCATGAATATGCATAATGTGATAACTCATTCTGAGTAATCGAGGAAATTTGCCTGAATTGTATTCAGGTGCAGGCTGGGAATGATGTTCAGTGGTGCCTGGGCACCGTTTGAGCATAGGGTTAAATGGGGAGAGCCGTAGTGAGCATAGGGTTAAATGGGGAGAGCCGTAGTGAGCATAGGGTTAAATGGGGAGAGCCGTAGTGAGCATAGGGTTAAATGGGGAGAGCCGTAGTGAGAGCATAGGGTTAAATGGGGAGAGCCGTAGTGAGCATAGGGTTAAATGGGGAGCCGTAGTGAGCATAGGGTTAAATGGGGAGAGCCGTAGTGAGCATAGGGTTGAATGGGGAGAGCCATAGTGAGCATAAGGTTAAATGGGGAGAGCCATAGTGAGCATAGGGTTAAATGGGGAGAGCCATAGTGAGCATAAGGTTAAATGAGGTGAGAACTGCAGAGAACACTAGTGAGCATTGGGTTAATTGAGGTCAGAATTGGGGAGAACACTAGTGAGCATTGGGTTAATTGAGGTAAGAACTGGGGAGAGAGTAGTGAGCATAGGGTTAAATGAGGTAAGAACTGGGGAGAGCCGCAGTGAGCATAGGGTTAATGAGGTAAGAACTGGGGAGAACACTAGTGAGCAATGGGTTAATTGAGGTAAGAACTGGGGAGAGAGTGGTCAGCTTGGGGTTACATGAGGTAAGAACTGAGAAGAGAACTAAGGAAAATGGTCTAGATGGTAAAGAAATCAAGTATTGATCAATCCAAGCAGGGACTGCTTTTGCTGTGCAAGTCAACTAAGTCTCTGATGTTTAAGTGAAGAAATCCTTCCAAGCCTGAGAAAAGCTGGGTCCTCAAAAGGATTATATTGAAAGCAGCATGCCAAGTGTCAACCGCTCAGCTAAAAAAAGATATGACGCAAAATCAAACCTCTTGGGACTTCATTTCTTTGTAAAACAACAGACAACACTTGTGTAGACTAGTGCAGTGGTGGAGTGGTAAGTTTACATCACTACCGAAACACTCACGGAGCTGGAGAAGCCAGACAGAACTTTTCCAAGGTCTGAACTGAACAGCACAAAACACTGCTGAGCTGGAAAAACAGCTTCCAGATTTCTGCAGGCTACATTTCCAGCCTATGCCTGACAAAGTGACTCCCCTAATTGTGCTGTGTCAAAGTGTGATCACTAACCATTCTGGTTCTGCCTCTTGTCCACTATCTGCAAGGTGATCCCCTGGTGGATGTGCATGCCGGCTTCGGTTAAAAAATTTCTCGCTTTTTTGTAAGTCCAGCAGCTCTTCCAGGCTCTCCTGACCCTCCAAGCTGAAACAGAATGAAGTCAAAAAAAAAAAAAAAAAAAAAAAAAACATTGTGGGAGTGATGATTACTTGTGTAAATGCTGTGTATAAATGTGTCTGTCTATCTGTCTGTCTCTCTGTGTCCGTGTCTGTGTGTGTGTCTCTGTGCGTCTCTGTGTGTGTGAGACTGAATACGAGTATGAGAGAGAGTGCATGCATGCATGTGTGCGTGTGTGCGTGCGTGCATGTCTGTGTCTGTGTCTGACCATCTGTCTGTGTCTGTCTGTCTGTGCATGTGCTCATTCGTGTGTGTGTGTGTGTGTGTGTGTGTGTGTGTGTGTGTGTGTGTGTGTGTGTGTGTGTGTGTGTGAGAGAGTGCGTGTGAATGTATGTGTGTATGTATGTGTGTGTATGAGTGTGTACATGTGTGTGTATGTGAGAGTGTGTGTGAGTGAATGTGTGTGTGTGTATGTGTGTGTGTGTGTGTGTGTGTGTGTGTGTGTGTGTGTGTGTGTGTGTGTGTGTGCATGTGTGTGTCTGTGTGTGTCTGTGTGTGTGTATATGTGTGCAGGCATGCGTATGTTTATGTGAATAACTGCATTTGTGTGTATACGTGAATGTATATGTTTGTGGGCGTGTTTGTGTGTTCATGAGCATGTGCATGTGAACGCACTGTCTCTCTACATATCTGTAAGACAAGACAAACGGGAGAAAAGCTGTCATACAGAGACAACACACGGACAACAGACCCACCCTTCTGGTAAGCCAGCCCCTGACTTTGCCCAAGTCAATGATTCTGTCTTTAACTGCAGGCTCCCTGCATCTGGTGTACCACTCTGCTCCGCACCTTCCAGGCGGCCACCTCCTTGGGGTCCAGACTATGATGTTCAGAAGGCAAAATCCTTTGAGCCAAGTCGACCTGTCAAACCCCTCCACTGCTCCTCTCCGTTTCTGCAATGGCTACTGTTGATGTACATGAGCCTTGGTGCATCGAGAAGGGTCCCGGCCATGCTGAGGTTTCTCTTGACTTTGTCAGCTTGTCCATTTTCTTTACGCCTTCCGTCTCTGTGGGGGAGGTCAGAGCCTTCAAGCTGACATCTGGGGGGATGGACACAGGTCCACACCAGAGTCTGATCCCCCTCTGAAGGTTGATGCAGTGGGGAGGCACGTGTCCAGTCTGTTTTCTGAGGATTGCTGCTGTCTTTCGCGGTGTGTGCTGTGGAGCTGACTGTTGCTGCAGATCCTGCTGTGGCCTTCCCTGCTGCGGAATGTCTTGCCTCAGCATTGCCCTCTGAGCGTAGCCCAACTGATCAAGCATGCTGTAAAGAGGCACCAGGGCCCTGTCAACAATGCCGGCAAATTGTTCAAAGGATCGTTCCATGGCAGCTTCTACCCAGGTGAGCCAGCCTCGCTTCGCCAAAGGCCTCTTGCGGTTCCCAGTCTGGAACAAAAACACAACACTTTCCTCCCTTTTTTTTTTTTTTTCATTTTCCACTTTGTTATTTTTCTGTTGTTGCAGGACTTTATGAGGACAGGGGAGGAGGAACAGGAAAAGGAGAGAAGCATGGGAGTTGGTAGGGGAGGAGGGAGGTGGGATGAGAGGGGTGTAATCATGGACACGACCTTCATGCCTAAGCCATGGAACTCTCTAGTGGGAAGTGAGGTAAGCACAACTGGTCCTATCCTTCAGCAGCCTTGGACAGTTTTGGTTTCAGACCACATACAGGCCTCTTGAGAATATCTCCACATGGGTTAAAACAAAAATCCAATTAAAAGAAGAAGAAACAAAAATCAGCAAACATAGCACAGCTATGTACAGCATGTATACACTCATTCATAACATAATACTGAGTGATTGATACCACACATCTATCTGCAAAATGTGTACACTCATTCATAACATAATACTGAGTGATTGATATCACACAGCTATCCACAAAATGCATACACTCATCCATATTGCAGTACCTGAGCTATAGATATCCTTAGGGCACATGACACTAGGCCACACTGATGGCTGGCACCAGTCACATAATTAATTATCTTCTGTTCTAAAGACTGAGATGAAAATTCATCATGATCATGACAGTGGAAAAAACACACACATACATGATGGGGCTACACTGGCCAACAGACGCCGTCAAATGGAGAGCACATTCCATGTGGTCCACTCAAAGAAATGCTATTTTCTTTTTTTATCATCATCATTAGGAATTTCAGTAAGAGAAATACTGTTACCACTAATACCATCAACAATCATGATCATCATCATATTATCACAAACAGTATCAGTAATACCGCCAACTACAAATGCCAGAGCTCTTTTCGTTAAGAGTAATTGTAAAAGTGACAGCAGCAAAGCAGCGGCAACAGAAATATTTCCCTTCAATTTTTTTCCTTTCTCTTAGTACCCTTCTATACCCAGAATAACTAAGGAAATGAGTGTGGTCACACAAGATATGGAACTAAGTGTGGTGTTTCAGATGAGCTATTCAGTGTTGTGTGTGTATTCAGTTCATGTTGTTCATTACCACATGGGTCACATTAGGAAAGTATGTTTTATAAGGTGCACAAAGCATGGTCAAGAAGATAAGGCAGCAAGTGTAGTATGTACGCTAAGATACTCAGTGTGGTATGTAAGCTAAGACTTGCTATAGTATATAAGATAAGGCAATACAGATGATGGTATAAGGTAAGGCACTGAGTGTAGTAAGAGAAGGCTCTAGGCGTTGTGTTAAGATAAGGCACTAAGTTACTAAGTATGCTGATGTAAGATAAGGCACTGAGTGTGGTATGTAAGATAAGGCACTGAGTGTGGTATGTAAGATAAGGCACTGAGTGTGGTATGTAAGATAAGGCACTGAGTGTGGTATGTAAGATAAGGCACTGGGTGTGGTATGTAAGATAAGGCACTGAGTGTAGTATGTAAGATAAGGCACTGAGTGTGGTATGTAAGATAAGGCACTGAGTGTAGTATGTAAGATAAGGCACCAAGTGTGGTATGTAAGATAAAGCACCAAGTGTGGTATGTAAGATTAGGCACTGAGTGTAGTATGTAAGATAAGGCACTGAGTACGCTATGTACGATAAGTCACTAGGTATGGTATGTAAGACAGGATACACAGTGTGGTAGTAAGGTAAGGTACTGATTAGTATGTAATGTAACACAAAGAGTGTGATATGTAAGATTCGGAACTGAATGTGTAAGATAAGATAAGGTACTAGAGTAGTATGTAAGAGCATGTTACATAAGATAAGGCACTGATTGGTAAGAAAGACATGGCACTGAGCGTGATATGTAAGGTAAGGAACCATAGAACATGGCCTGCCGGTGACTCATGGCACTGAGCGTGATATGTAAGGTAAGGAACCATAGAACATGGCCTGCCAGTGACTCATGGCACTGAGCGTGATATGTAAGGTATGGAACCATAGAACACAGCCTACCGGTGACTCATGGCACTGAGCGTGATATGTAAGGTAAGGAACCATAGAACACGGCCTGCCAGTGACTCATGGCACTGAGCGTGATATGTAAGGTATGAAACCATAGAACACGGCCTGCCGGTGACTCATGGCACTGAGCGTGATATGTAAGGTATGGAACCATAGAACATGGCCTGCTAGTGACTCATGGCACTGAGCATGATATATACGGTATGGAACCATAGAACACAGCCTGCCAGTGACTCATGGCACTGAGCGTGATATGTAAGGTATGGAACCATAGAACACGGCCTGCTAGTGTCTCATGGCACTGAGCGTGATATGTATGGTATGGAAACCATAGAACACGGCCTGCAGTGACTCATGGCACTGAGCGTGATATGTAAGGTAAGGAACCATAGAACACGGCGGCCTGCGGTGACTCATGGCACTGAGCGTGATATGTACGGTATGGAACCATAGAACACGGCCTGCCGGTGACTCATAGCACTGAGCGTGATATGTACGGTATGGGAACCATAGAACACGGCCTGCCAGTGACTCATGGCACTGAGCGTGATATGTAAGATATGGAACCATAGAATACGGCCTGCCGGTGACTCATGGCACTGAGCGTGATATGTAAGGTATGGAACCATAGAACACGGCCTGCCGGTGACTCATGGCACTGAGCGTGATATGTAAGGTATGGAACCATAGAACACGGCCTGCCGTGACTCATGGCACTGAGCGTGATATGTAAGGTATGGAACCATAGAACACGGCCTGCCGGTGACTCATGGCACTGAGCGTGATATGTAAGGTATGGAACCATAGAACACGGCCTGCCGGTGACTCATGGCACTGAGCGTGATATGTAAGATATGGAACCATAGAACACGGCCTGCCGGTGACTCATGGCACTGAGCGTGATATGTAAGATATGGAACCATAGAACATGGCCTGCCAGTGACTCATGGCACTGAGCGTGATATGTAAGGTATGGAACCATAGAACACGGCCTGCCAGTGACTCATGGCACTGAGCATGATATGTATGGTATGGAACCATAGAACACGGCCTGCTAGTGACTCAAGTCCAAAGTGGATCTCCATAGTGTCTGATCATCACTGAAAAATAAAAGAAAGACACAATCAAATTCTGAGGCCCCCTCAATCCCTGCTGTCATGGTAACTTCACTTTATATTATATCCTTCTCCCAGTCCAAGCATGTGATGAGTTCAAGTCAAAGGTCAGATCAAAGTCACTGGAGTCCAGCATGTTCATGAGGACTGTTGTTGGACGGATGCCATGACATCCTCCAGAGAGACATTTGCTTTTGCTGGCTCCACCATTGAATACCTACTGTTGTTCGTGCGGGGCATCATGTATGTGCATCCTGTATGCCTTGGATCAGAACTGGCACCAATGAACACCACTGAAGAGACATGACAGCAGTGCAGTGTCTCCTCTGGTGGGTTACCCTGTGACACCAAGCTACTCATTGCTCTGTACAAACTGTGTGCTGGGGCTGTTCCAAGACAAGCCTGCATGAGGCGGTGCATGGGGCAGCAGGAAGTAACAATGTGGAGATGTCACAGCGAATGGTAAGGAATACCATTTTTTCTTACCCAGAGCAGAAAAAAAAAAAGTTTAGGATGAGGACAAGTTTCCAAAGGGAGTTCTGTCAGGGTAGCTCCTCACTGGGCAGCATCACTGCAGCATTGATAGAAGCTGCAAAGGAAAAAAGCAACAAAATCGACTGTGGAAGTAGTAATAGTGACAGTTAAGGCTAAAGTCCCATTGCCCGATGGCTGAAGAGGCATTGAATTCTTGAAGGCTGACTGTGTCCAGAGTACGATTGGATGAAAGGTAGAGCCCATCCCCCTCCTTTCTCCAACTTAACCGTTCCTGAGCTGAATCTGTTACCCAGGAAAAGCTGGGTGGGCAGACCGAGATTTCCAGGCATAAAGTCCAACCCCACATTTGATTCAACTCATGACCATCAGCTCCATGAACAAATGCTCAAACCATTCGACTACCAACTCCTCTTAATTAACAGAACTAAAGACAATATGAGTCGTGTTTGTACAAGTGGTTACTGCAGCACAAATAACAGTTGTAAGAGCAGTAGCAGTTAGTGTGATAATGATAGTGATCGTGGTGAGTGCATCATGATGGTAACGATGACCATGATCTTTACACATATCTCAGAAAGATTTGGACAGCATGCAAGTTTTCATTTTCCTCAAGCTGTTTGGTTTGTTTGTTTATTTTTCTTCTCTTTCTCCTTGAAAAACTCACCGCTGTTTGCAGATGTAGGCCTACGAGGCAGGCGCCAAACAGCCAACGGCAGCATCACACATAGAGCTTGGATCACAGGCTTCCACCTCACAGCGCCTCACTTCCCAACGAGCGTGTATTCGAACCCACTCTGGAAGAAACTGGTACAAGAGGCTGACCAGCTTTCCCTGTGCTTCTTCCGATCCAAGCACCTCGTCTGCTTTCGCCTCGTCAGCGAACTGGAAGACAAACACCAATGAGCTGAGCCCAACCTTCCTAAACTGAGCACCAAACTGGCTGAAAGCCTGGGTCAAGAGGTGAATCACCTTCCTCAGGTCAGAATGATTAGAAACAATGTAAAGAACATCCTGCAGCAGTCTGGGGCATTTTCTCTTCCAGAAGGGTCAGTCTGAACGCTGCACATTTCTGTCGAACGATGGCTTCTGATGACCAGTCGAGGGCTGCCAGCATTTGACCCATGGATTCTGAAACAAAATGTTCACTTATTTACTGACAATAATTACTGAGCCATGTTATAAAATAAGCATCAAAATGTTCACTCATTTACTAACAATAATTTGTGAGCTGTGTTCTGGAACAAGCATCAACAGTCTCACATTCAATGACATTTTTTAAGTAAAAACCCCATACATTTTACTTCAAACTGAAGGGATAGGTTAACTGAATTCCTGATTAAACTTTTAAAAGAATTCCAAAAAGAAAGACCCTGCAACTCAAAACTGCACCAAAGATTTCATAAAAATCTTGAAACTGATGCAGTTTGATGTGCATGTAGTTGTGTTCAAACTGATGTTTATGGCCAAAACCTGTGGTGGTTCGTCTTATCAGATCTCAGTCACTTAAGCCATAGACTTTCAAGTTTCAAGCAATTTATGCACACACATCTCCGCTGATGTCTGAGTCATCAAAATCAATTTAGAAGCATCTGGGCCACTAACTCATTCAATAGTATGTCTTTGGACTGTCCTCAGTCACTAACCCTCATTCCTTTTCGCCAGTCAAATTCAATGCTAGGCAAAAAAGAAAGAACATTTTCTTGGCTTATTTTGAACCACACAGTAAAAGTTGACTAGGAATCTAACGCTTCCACCTCAAAACACCATGTTTGAACTCTCGATTCTTCCCAAATAACCCATGTTGAAACAAAGTGTGCAGTGACTTTTTGACAGGCAGATTGTTCGTTAACTCACTGATGAAAGTCTATCTGAACAGGTACCAACTGCGAAGAAGCTAACAGGAGTCAGTGAATCACCTACCCTCACATAATACTCTGATTTACATGAATAAAAGAGGCAGATAAGGAAACAAATTTCAAACAACACTGAAAGCAAAAATGAGCTTACTAGACTGCCAAACGCATGGAACAAATTACATAGTTTTGTTTAGTGATTTATTTTGGTTTTTGACAGTCTTATTTTCCCTCGCTTTTTTTTTTTTTTTTTTCAAATACCACCTATATGTTACTTTCATTTTACACAACCTTGTCTATGATTGGGTTTCTTTCCATTCCAAAACCACTTCATCATTTATACAAACATAATAAATGTGTTTTGTAGGGACTATGGTTAAGGTCTTCATTGTGAACTGCCATTATTTTTTTCCCCATATATTATAGATAGCACTGTCCCCTGTCTGGTGCATGAAATGCTTGGAATTCTCTCTCTAAAAAGGTTTAAAACCAAAATTCAAGTCAGCCAACACTTTAAAAAAGGTTAGAATTAAATCTAGTCAGCAAAACACTCTAAAAAGGTTCAAACCAAAATTCAAGTCAGCCAAACACTTTAAAAAAGGGTTAGAATTAAATCTAAGTCAGCAAAACACTCTAAAAAGGTTTAAACCAAAATTCAAGTCAGCCAAACACTTTAAAAAAGGTTAGAATTAAATCTAAGTCAGCAAAACACTCTAAAAAGGTTAAACCAAAAAATCAAGTCAGCCAAACACTTTTTAAAAAAGTTAGAATTAAATCTAAGTCAACAAAACACCCCTAAAAAGGTTAAGACCAAAATTCAAGTCAGCCAAACACTTTAAAAAAGGTTAGAATTAAATCTAAGTCAGCAAAACACTCTAAAAAGGTTCAAACCAAAATTCAAGTCAGCCAAACACTTTTAAAAAGGTTAGAATTAAATCTAAGTCAGCAAAACACTCTAAAAAGGTTCAAACCAAAATTCAAGTCAGCCAAACAATGCTGTCGAAAGCAATCAAGCCATCTGCGCTCACTAAATTGTTTGTTCATTCCTTTTGTGGGGGGGATGGGAGGGGGGGGGGGGGGGGGGGGGTGGAGGTGGTTTTAAAATGTACTCCTTTTGAGTTTCAATTGCAAAAATGTGTTCACTGACCTTTCAATCAGAATTTCAGAATTTATAATCACAACAGACGTGTGTTCATAGCATAGCGTCTGACACACCCACTGACTGGGATGGGGTGGGACGGACAGACAGACAGACAGACAGGCAGCTGTTTGTCACAATCTCTTGCCAGCAGACAGCATCATTTTATTCAGTGGAACTGAATTTCATTACACACGACACAGTTTCAGATGCCCTGGAATTAACATATCAGTAGATAACCCAAGAACTGAATGCATGTTCATGTGGTGTGACGGAATCTAACCCACCAGCATGATTTATGATGGTGTGCGTTTCCACCTCTAAATAAGCAGATTAAAAAAAAAAAAAAATAAAATAAAATAAAATAAGCATTAAAGGGCCATTACTGCTGTCAAAGCATGTTGTCCCATTTTCAGGAAATTCCCTCAAGTAGTCTTCCCATGTTTTCTTTCAAGACTCCTGTCCTAGCATGCTGGTATGTCTTTTTGACAGTACAACAGCATTTGCTGTGGCAGGAGCTAAGCATGAGATTCCAACGAGAATGGTTTTCTGAACTTCACATTACAAGCAACATGAGCAAACGAGACCAGTTTGGCCAGTGCTCTTTCCAAGACCTTGGTCTGATGGTGATGATACATCAACACACACATGAGGCTGCATGTCAAGCAGCAGAAAACAACATCAGGACTTTTGTTCTTTCAGTTTCGGTACTTCCAAAATTCACTGCCATTCAGTTTCTTTAAAAACAAACAAACAAACTGACTGAGCTTCCTGTCTGCAACGTGGGCAGTTCAACATCCAAAGGGCCACAACTTCTCAACAGTGCATGTCCATAGGCAGAATACAGCTCATCTCTCTTCATAGGATTACGATGTTGTTTGCAGTATAAACGATCTTTCTCTCTCTCTCCCTCTCTCTCCCTCTTTCCTTGTCTCTCTGCCTCTCTCAGTGTGTGTTCCTGTCTTGGCCTGCACAGGGTGGTTACATGGTGATTTGTGTTTAATATCTAACAAAAAGTATGTAAAATCTCAGATTACACTCTCTCTCTCTCTCTCTCTCTCTCTCTCTCTCTCTCTCTCAAAACCCTACGCACACTGAATATACTCAGAGAATACATTACTTTACTTTTGGGTGCAAAATCTTACTAAATAAATATCTTGTTACTCGGTATGATATTAATGAATAGTTTCCTTTTTTTTTTCATAAGAAATAAAAATGAACAATATCCTTCTCATAAGTTATTCAATCATACTTCCTCCTACAAGAACGATATGAGCAGCTTGCTGAGTAGTTCTTCATGATTTCAGCAAAGAGGTTACCTACCTTCCATACTCTCAGCACTGCAGTTTCCATCCAGCAATTTCTGAACAGTTTCAGAATTCAGATGGTATCTGATGTCATAATACTGACTGGCCAACATCAAATTACTGAGATCATCTGCTTGCAAAACAGGGCTCAAGTCAGTCTGAATAAAACGACATGGACGATTGTTGGCTTG
>JADBJO010000644.1:267500-272500 GCA_016801955.1 Conus betulinus | reverse complement strand
GGGAAACCTACCATGTGCAGCACTTGTATACTGCTAGGTGCTTGTGCAAGATCACATCTGCTGCTGTTCCAATCCTCTAATACGGCTCGTAACTCCCTGTGCGTGACTCTACCATCATGTATAATCAACTCTTTCAATGGCAGCAATGTTTACTGGTGTAACAGCTCTGAACAATCACCCTGGCCAGGGGTCATATTTCAGGGTGTCTGTTTTGAGCCTCTCTGTTCCAGTTGTAACACCTGCTACGGAAAATACGCTGTCCGAAAAAGTTGCCTCACACCCCAATCCACTCTATGTCCGACCCCCCATAATCCCCACCCACACCATCCCCACCCACCCCATCCCTCTCCACCATCACCCTACCCCCACTTTCCACTCAAGGCTCTAGACATGTACAGACCTTTCATCAAATCATGATAGATTACAGTTCTAAACATCTGTTGTTGTTTTTTTTTTTCTCAGCTCCATGGCAGGAAAGTAAACATCAATAGGAACTGTTCCTTGACAACTGCTTCTCTACTATGGGAAACTTCAACAAACATGAAATCTAGTATCATCTGTGATGAATGATAATGATGTACATACATTATAGTAAATAGGAACTAATGTGACAAGTTTGGGTTATATGCATTTTCAGATTTCCCCTCGTAAATGAACACCACAGATTTTATGACCATTAAACACACATACATAAGCACACACACAAAAAAAGAAAATGCACACACTCCCATATGCTGTCATCACAAAGCAGTACATATATTTCCACACTGTAATATGCACAAGTTGGCACATTTACCCGAAAATTCAAGTTCATGCCTGCACACACACACATTCTTATTCCTTCATCAATATGTCGTATAATTATAGCATCACTCTTTAATTTCTCCTTCACACACACACACACACACACACACACACAACAAATACGCTAAATATTGTATATTCCTCACAAAATACAGCATTTCTTGCATGTCCACTTTCTGTCTTGATTCACATTTCTCCAGCCAGGACTTTGCTTATCATTTTGATGGGACGGTTGTATGTGGACAATCTTCTTTGCAACATGGAGACTTTGTACTTGGTTGGCGTTGACGTGGATACCGGGATTTTCAGCCGATGGTGGAGTGGAATCACCGCTCGCCATCTCAAAGCCTTTAGTCCTTTCCCTGTTGGACAAAATTATGATAGTGTTCAGACTTGCCTGGCACAATGCAACACCCTACGGGGGAAACAAAAGCAGCTTCAGCTAACTATAGTTCAGAGTTGCTTCCCTCTGAAAACATACCTGAATAAGTCTTCATTATCTAATTTAGAAGTGGAAAAAAAAAATTTTATCATTGTCTTACACTGCCTGACTTCTCCTTTACTGTTGTTAACTTTTTCTGCCTTGTCAACCACTTCCTGTCTTTATTCTTGCTACTCTTTTACATTTTTTGGCATAATTTGTTGTGACAGATTTTTTCATTGTGATCTGGGAACTAGGTAGCATGAATTGCACACAGTGTCAAGGATGAATCAATGAACACATTTTAAGCATGGACATCATCCATGTCACACACACACACACACACACACACACATGCACACACACACGCACATGTACACACACGCACACATATATACATGCACGCACATGCACATATGCATCTGCGCATGCAGACATACATGTGCGTGCACACTATCGTGCGCGCGCGCACACACACACACACACACACACACACACACACACACATGCACAGACACACACACACAAACAGCTAATACACAATACACACACATGTAGTAGGAAGTAGGTTTACTAGACTGTGCATCTCTGCTGTCATTTTCTGGATTTCACATATGCGACACCTGGCAGACTGACTTGAGAGTCAAGTACTCATAGAACAATCACAATAGTTGGTGGATGAACATACAAAGTAGGATTTGGACAACTGAGAATATTCCATGTTGCAGTTATTAGTTTCTATCTACTCCTTTAGGTAGTAGCACTTGTCTGACTGCTGCTACGATCACTAAGCATACTTATGTACCAAACCATGCACTCTGGAACACACACTGACATCTGTTTTTCATCACCAAACCAAGCGGTTTCATCTTCATCAAATGATGATCACAAGCAATGATTTCATTGGCCACATTTACCCCATTATGAGAAGATTGATAGTAAGAAGCTCAATGAGTAATTCAGAAACTTCTTCCCATCAATAGACTATCTTCTTCTACACTGCTTTCAAGGATAAATAAGAGCCTGATTATTACATACCCTTGCATGATAAACCAGACCTCTTATCAATTTCATTTCTATTCAATGGTTGATCAAGGCAAACTCAAACCTCGTTATTCATGTAAATTAGGAATTTCCTTTTGTGTGTTATGACACCTATGTGAGGCCCCTTATGCTAACAGCAGCAGCACACAGCAGGGCAATTAGAGCATCTTGTATTTATTTCTAGCACCTTTTTCTATTTATCACAAACATGTGTATTGCAATCCATGCGCTGAATTGGGATCCATCGTAAAGATGGATTACTCAAAAATGAATTACAGTATCTGTAATAAAACAGAATGGCCCAACCTCCTCTTTCTGTTGAAATGAATGCATACCATGGCATCATCTGCTTTGTGTGTGATGAGAACTGTGTTAGCGCCATTCCAGAAAAAGTGTTTACCTTCACTGGCTGCCCTCTGTACTATCTATGGACAAGTTCACTATTTTTCAATGAGGACGAGGTGAATGTGCTGTAAGTACACTCATACTTCAATTTAGACTTTAATGTATAATATACTTTATTCTTTTAATAAGCCTTTAAAAAGTTTGGCACAGACCTCTTACACTATCTCATTGTCCAAGCCTGTGTATATCGCTTATAGTACCATAAAAATTTTAATGAATGCAGTACTGGCTAAGCATTATATGCTGTCTTAAGTCGAAAAAGGCATGTGGACCCCCAAAGAAAATTTAATACTGATCCACCACACACTGACTGATCTGGGTTAAAAGAGCTACATTAAACACCCTACACTCCAACATGTTTAACTGCCACCCAGTGACATTGAAGTGGGTTAGGATAGACAAACACTGAGACAGCTTGGTAACACCCAAGAAATACCAGGTTTAATACCCATCATCGATTGATCACATTGATCAGACTTCCTACAGTTGCACGATATCTGTGTGGATCAACTGGTTCATTTTCAGTCCATTTGGTTTTTGCTCAGATGGGGTGCCCCTTGCCAGTTTACAAATGAGACATTTCATGTCCTCCAAGTATCTCTTCAATATACCTTTTTTTTGTTTGCTCACTTTCACAAAACTATCCCCTTGTTCAAAGCTAAATGCCTAGAAAATACAAAAACATTTCCCATGTCTTTCCCTTTGAATCTTTATTTAAACATCTGCTTTGTTTCACACAAATAACATGTCATTGCTTGCAGCAACAATCAAATCATCTACCCACATAAGAACCACAATCATTTCTTTCCCACTGTGTTTGGTGTAAACAAAATTGTCAGAGGGATTTTGCACAAAGTCATTTTGAACTAAATACTTGAGCAACATCTGGGTTCCAATTCATGTCAGACTTTCAACTATACACACGATACAGTGAGTTGTTTAATTCATATACTAGTTTCTTTATCATTATGATTATGATTATTATCATGAGAACTTACATAGTGCCTATCCTCGGCTAGAGACCAAGCTCTAAGCGCTTTATAATCCACACTTATTTACACAATGAAAAAATATCAAAGTGTATCAAATCAAGAGAAAAAAAATCATCTGTTACTTGGTTTTGTCGATATTTGTGAAGCATTTCTCCAACAGATCGTTTTGTGTCAATATTTGCTTAAATAAATTTGTTATCCTCTGTGACCAAAACAGAAGGAGTTTAAAGGAAGAAATCTTTTAACTTTGAACTGATTCTCTATGTGTATGTGTGTGTGTGTGTGTGTGTGTGTGTGTGTGTGTGTGTGTGTGTGTGTGTGTGTGGATGCGTGTGTGTGTGTGTGTGTGTGTGTGTGTGTGTGTGTGTGTGTGTGTGTGTGTGTGTGTGTGTGTGTGTGTGTGTGTGTGTGTGTGTGTGTGTGTGTATGAGTGTGTGTGTGTGAGTGAGTGCATGCACACACGCATGTGTATATGTGTGTTGAATTTCTCTGTCTCTACTAAGGAATAAGTGCATTTTCAAAGGAATGAGAGCACTTTCAAAGCAAAAAAAAAAAAACTGCCATTTTATTCATTCTAGGTGAAAACAACCCATACCAAAGAAAAACAATCATAAAACCCAAATAAGAACACAAATGCAAAAGAATTAACAAAGAATTCATAACAAGGAATGAGATATTGCCAATGGGACAGACTTGTGTTGCCATTTAACGATCCTTTTATTTCAAGTTTGTTTTTAACACTGTGTGCTTTCAGACTGTTGTGTTCACATTACGCAATTTGTTTGTAAATAGTATAATAAACTACAAATCTAATGTGAAATATTCTGACAAAGCCACACAAGAGAGATTCTTTATTTACTAGGATAACAGATCAGCACTGATGCGCTTTTTTGCATCCAGTCCTCGCCCTGAGTAGGGACTATAATGAGCACTGAAATGAGATAATTTGTGAACAAACAAAAAAATCAGTTATGCAATGATAACTGAATTTCAGATGAAAAGAAGAGAGACTTGTGGGCCTGGCCAACACTAAGTTGTGTGGAGCTGGCTTGGATCCCAGCTTGCTGGAATTTAAAGGCGACCATGGTAGCTGGCCAGCAGCTCCACATCCAACTAATGCCCACAGCAGTTAGGTTGTAGGTGTTTATTATCATTTTTGGTTTCCTTTTGTTTTCAAACCCACCAGGAAGTCACGGCACCCCCACCCCCCCCTACCAAGTAACAGCAGCAGCAAAATATCAGCAAGTTGATTGTGGCTGCTCAACCCGAAGAAGAAGAGAAAAGAAAGAAAAAATGGGGGGGGGGGGGGGGGGGGGGGGGGAGGGCTGGGGGCA
>JADBJO010000644.1:255000-262500 GCA_016801955.1 Conus betulinus | reverse complement strand
AATTTTGATTTTTTGGGGGGTGCGTTCAGGGAGGGTGTGTTAAGGAATGGTGTGTTGACAAGAATTTCCATTTGTGCCTGCAATTGTTTATGATCTCAACTTTTTTTGAATTCAGAGTTGCTAGATGAGGTTTGCATAATATCAGCCACTTTTCTGTAGAACATAGGTTGCATTTTTTAGAGATATTGTTGTATGGTGCTGCTGCTTTTTTATAATTTTCCATGATATATTATAGTCTATTTTTTTTATCTTTAAGTTTCCAAATGTGTTTGCTTAGTTCTTTGGTTTTTATATTTTTCATTTTTGAAGGACTGTTTATGGTTTGCATATCTAGTTTTGAAATGGTTTGCAGTAATCCCTATGTATGTTTCTTTGTCACTATCAGTTGTTACTGTGGCTTGGTATACAATATTATTGTAAAGGCATTTATTATTCAGGGGGCATTGATCTTTTTTTGTGCAGTTACAAGATGTCCTTTTTACCCTTTTTTGGCTGTGTTGCCTTTAGTTTTGTTAGATGAGTCAATTATGTTTTTGAGGTTGGGCATACATGAATATGATAGCTTGACGGTGTTTTTATTGAATATTTTAGATAGTACATGTTCTTTTGGAAATGATGTTATAAGAATTTTAAAGAATTCTTTTCCTACATTAGTCTTTATTCTTCCATCATATGGGGGATTATACCATATGATCTTCCTTTTCCTGTTTTTCTTATTACTGTTCATGTTATTATCTGGTTGTATTGTAGTTTGTAGTTGTAGTAGCCACTTTTTTTCAGTGCCTCTTGGTATTCAACTGCTGCACTGTTGAATACTTTCTCGTTGCATGACAGGTTAGATAGTCTTTTGTTTATGCCATTGGGTATGGTTTTTAGGATAGAAGGTGGATGGTTACTTTTGATGTCTACGTAGATGGGTGTATCATTAGGTTTTTTATATGGTTTGTATACATGGTCATTAAGGTCTAATGTTATGTCTAGGTAGTTTACTACCTTCTTGTTGGCTTCTACTGTGATTTTTAAGTTGGCTTTGGAAGATTTTGCAAAGTTCTTTTTTCTTATTTTCAATGGTTTTTGGTTTATTGTTTAGCGCGGCGAGGCCATCGTCTCTGTACAAGCCAACCTGTTTACCAAGTGTTTTCTGTATATTGGATAACATGAAATAGTCCAACTAGTTCACATGTTTCGGCACCATCATATGAACCCATTGTGACATCAAATGTGGAATTATTGCTGGTTTTTTTTTTGTCCAAATATCATTACTGCTGTGGAGTAGAGTTTTTTTTTGTGGAAGATGATTTCCAGATGATTTTTGTATATTTGTTAGCAAATCTCAGCCTCTGTATGTTGTATATATTGTTAGCAAAAGCAAAGCTTTGGTAAGCAATTCCTCATCTATGGATGGATAAAAACTCTCCACTATGTCAAAAGTGATGAACACTGTGTTTTTCTGTTTGTTAATTTCATTGAACCATTGGATAAAAAGAACTAGCTATTTTTCCAAAGGTTGGATCTAAATGATAGGATAGAAACAACAGCAATAAAAGAAGCTTTTATAACACTTAAGATCACAAACCTAATTTCCCCAACAACCCAACATGTAGATTAATAAACCATCCAAGTCTGAATTAGGCAAAATAAGCAAAAAAATTCTGGAAAAGTCTATAGAGGACATAAAATCAAACACTGAATACAACCTTTGGAAAAATAGCTACGAAGTTATCCAATGGTTCAAGGAAATTAACAAACAGAAAAAAACACAGTGTTCATCACTTTTGACATAGTGGATTTTTATCCATCCATAGATGAGGAATTGCTTACCAAAGCTTTAAAATTTGCTAACAAATATACAAACATAACAGAGGCTGAGATGGAAATCATCTTCCACACTAAAAAAACTCTACTCCACAGCAGTAATGATACTTGGACAAAAAAAAACAGCAATAATTCCACATTTGATGTCACAATGGGTTCATATGATGGTGCCGAAACATGTGAACTAGTTGGACTATTTATGTTATCCAATATACAGAAAACACTTGGTAAACAGGTTGGCTTGTACAGAGACGATGGCCTCGCCGCGCTAAACAATAAACCAAAAAACCATTGAAATAAGAAAAAAAGAACTTTGCAAAATCTTCCAAAGCCACAACTTAAAAATCACAGTAGAAGCCAACAAGAAGAAGGTAGTAAACTACCTAGACATAACATTAGACCTTAATGACCATGTATACAAACCATATAAAAAACCCTAATGATACACCCATCTACGTACGTAGACATCAAAAGTAACCATCCCACCTTCTCCTAAAAAACCATACCCAATGGCATAAACAAAAGACTATCTAACCTGTCATGCAACGAGAAAGTATTCAACAGTGCAGCAGTTGAATACCAAGAGGCACTGAAAAAAAAAAACAACTACAAACTACAACTACAAACTACAATACAACCCAGATAATAACATGAACAGTAATAAGAAAAACAGGAAAAGGAAGATCATATGGTATAATCCCCCATATGATGGAAGAATAAAGACTAATGTAGGAAAAGAATTCTTTAAAATTCTTATAACATCATTTCCAAAAGAACATGTACTATCTAAAATATTCAATAAAAACACCGTCAAGCTATCATATTCATGTATGCCCAACCTCAAAAACATAATTGACTCATCTAACAAAACTAAAGGCAACACAGCCAAAAAGGGTAACAAAAGGACATCTTGTAACTGCACAAAAAAAGATCAATGCCCCCTGAATAATAAATGCCTTTACAATAATATTGTATACCAAGCCACAGTAACAACTGATAGTGACAAAGAAACATACATAGGGATTACTGCAAACCATTTCAAAACTAGATATGCAAACCATAAACAGTCCTTCAAAAATGAAAAATATAAAAACCAAACAGAACTAAGCAAACACATTTGGAAACTTAAAGATAAAAAAATAGACTATAATATATCATGGAAAATTATAAAAAGAGCAGCACCATACAACAATATCTCTAAAAAAAAATGCAACCTATGTTCTACAGAAAAGTGGCTGATATTATGCAAACCTCATCTAGCAACTCTGAATTCAAAAGTTGAGATCATAAACAATTGCAGGCACAAATGGAAATTCTTGTCAACACACCATTCCTTAACACACCCTCCCTGAACGCACCCCCCAAAAAATCAAAATGTGTAAAAATACAGGCCGCGTGAAACACATGCAGAACTCACGCTTACACACACACAATATATATAACACGAGCTGGAAACAAGTTTGTTGGTGTTTTTTTTAATCTCTTTTTTATCACATTTTTAAACTTTCTTATATATATATATATATATATATATATATATCTATAATATACTAAAACGCCGAATAAAATTTTTAAAGTGCTCAACCCCCTTGGGGAGCAACATAGTTAAAATAGTATGGTAAAAGGAAGTTTTAAAATCAACAGATCTGTTTCGAGCGCTGGCTCTCCTCAGGATGGTTTGGGTCGCCTACTGCCGGTGTTATATGGCCTAATGTCACTGTTTGCACGTGCGGATTGGCTGCACGTGTTGTTCGGTTTTTCAGGTTGTTTACAGTTCAGGGTGCGTTTGCTGACAACGATTTTCCATTTGTGCCTGCAGTTGTTTACTATTTCTACTTTAGTATTTAGGGTTGCTAAGTATGGTTTGCATAGTATTAACCATTTTTCTGTTGAACATAGGTTGCATCTTTTTGAAATGTTATTGTATGGTGATGCCCTTTTTATGATTCAGGATATGTTATAGTTTTTTTTTTTTTGTCTTTAAGTCTCCAAATATATTTGCTCAGTTCTGTTTGGTTTTTTGTATTTTTTTTTCTTTGTTGAATGACTGTTTATGGTTTGCATATCTGGTTTTGAAGTGATTTTCAGTGATCCCTATGTATGTTTCTTTTTCATTTTCTGATGTCACAGTGGCTTGGTATACAATGTTGTTATAGAGGCATTTGTTGCTTAAGGGACACTGTTCTTTTGTAGTACAATTGCAGGATTTCCTTTCTTCACCCTTCTTTGCTGTGTTGCTTTTCATTTGTTGGATGAATCAATTATATTTTAAGGTTAGGCATGCATGAATATGATAGTTTGATGGTGTTCTTGTTGAATATTTTGGACAATTTGTGTTCTTTTGGGAAGGATGCTGTCAAAATTTTTTAAAATTCTTTCCCTACGTTTGTTTTTACTCGTCCATCATATGGAGGGTTGTACCATGTGATTTTCCTTTTTCCTGCTTTTTTTGTTTTTGTTCATGTTGTTATCTGGGTTGTATTGTAGTTTGTAGCTGTAACCACTTTTTTGCAATGCCTCTTTTTATTCTGCTGCTGCGTTGTTGAATACTCTTTCATTATGTGACAGATTAGATAATCTCTTGTTTATGCCATTGGGTATGGTTTTTAGTATAGATGGTGGGTGGTTGCTATTGATGTTTACATAAATGGGAGTGTCATTAGGTTTCTTGTATGGTTTATATATGTAGTTGTTGAGGTCAAGAGTTATGTCTAAGTAGTTCACTACCTTTTTCGTTTGCTTCGATGGTGATTTTTAAGTTATGGTTTTGGAAAATTTTGGATAGTTCTTTTTTCTTGTTTTCGATGGTTCTTGGATTGTTGTTTAGCGCGGCGAGGCCGTCGTCTCTGTATAGTCCGACTTGCTTTCCGAGTTGTTTTTGGATGTTGGATAGCATGAACAGTCCGACCAGTTCGCATGTTTCGGCACCGTCATACGATCCCATGGTCACATCAAATGTTGAGTTTCCTCAAAAGTGGTTACAGCTACAAACTACAATACAACCCAGATAACAACAAAAACAAAAAGCAGGAAAAGGAAAATCACATGGTACAACCCTCCATATGATGGACGAGTAAAACAAAAACGTAGGGAAAGAATTTTTAAAAAATTTGACAGCATCCTTCCCAAAAGAACACAAATTGTCCAAAATATTCAACAAGAACACCATCAAACTATCATATTCATGCATGCCTAACCTTAAAAATATAATTGATTCATCCAACAAAATGAAAAGCAACAACACAGCAAAGAAGGGTGAAGAAAGGAAATCCTGCAATTGTACTACAAAAGAACAGTGTCCCTTAAGCAACAAATGCCTCTATAACAACATTGTATACCAAGCCACTGTGACATCAGAAAATGAAAAAGAAACATACATAGGGATCACTGAAAATCACTTCAAAACCAGATATGCAAACCATAAACAGTCATTCAACAAAGAAAAATACAAAAACCAAACAGAACTGAGCAAATATATTTGGAGACTTAAAGACAAAAAAAATAAACTATAACATATCCTGGAAAATCATAAAAAGGGCATCACCATACAATAACATTTCAAAAAGATGCAACCTATGTTCAACAGAAAAATGGTTAATACTATGCAAACCATACTTAGCAACCCTAAATACTAAAGTAGAAATAGTAAACAACTGCAGGCACAAATGGAAATCGTTGTCAGCAAACGCACCCTGAACTGTAAACAACCTGAAAACCGAACAACACGTGCAGCCAATCCGCACGTGCAAACAGTGACATTAGGCCATATAACACCGGCAGTAGGCGACCCAAAACCATCCTGAGGAGAGCCAGCGCTCGAAAACAGATCTGTTGATTTTAAAACTTCCTTTTACCATACTATTTTATATATATATATATATATATATATATATATATATATCGTCCCCCCCCCCCCCCCCCCCCCCCCCCCCCCCCCCCACCCCCCCCCCTTAAGTTTCGTAAGTGTTCCCCCCTTCCCCATAGGTCAGAGTTCGACGTTACAACAAATTTATCAAATCTTTGCAAAGTCATTATTGTAATGACTGAAGAATTGTTAGCCTGCAGTTGTTTTCCCCCACTACTTAATTGTTCAGCATTACAACAAATTATGATGAAATCGCCCTGGATCTGTGAAAAAAAAAATCTAAATGTTAAATAGACGATTTTATCCTGGAATTTTGGGCCAGTAAATCAGCTCAGTGCCATATGTCAACAACGATAACAGAATTACGCACGGCTTGTGGACTTCATGTGTTTTTTTACGCCAGTCGTAGAGCACAAGGATTAGGGAGTGAAAAGTCTAGCAGACGACAATGAAGGGTCACATGGATCGTGCTGTAAAGAAGAAAGAAGCAGACATTGGATCTGCCTCAGAGTCAGGCATACTATGAGTGAAGGGCTTGACTGTGTGAGGAACATATTTTGGCAATGGCTGATATTCTTACAAAAGCCAAGTGTAGATTTTAGTCTAATGGTGAGTATGTAATATTTGGGGCCTAATCTGTAACCGTGCACACGGACCACAGAACCGCTCTTGTGCGGCCGGGATCCGGCCTCCTTCCCAGTCCCCAATCCCTTTTTCCCAGCTTTGATCTCCCTCCCTCCCTTCCCCTTCTCAGCATCTTCATACGCTTGCCAGTTATTCTGTTCCATCCACAGTGTAATAACCAGAGAGCACCAAGAAAGTGTGCGAGAGAACATGAGAAAACTGACTGGGAGGAAGTGACCATGCATCCATTCAGCTAGGAGTTGCCTTGCAAGTAGGCCTACTGTTTACCACACTGCTGCATGTCGGGCCCATCACATTGAATGACTTAAATCATCGACAACCCAGATTTCAGGTTTTTCTTGTGTGTGAAATTCGCACAGTTCTCTTTTTAAAAAAAAAAAAACTCGTCAACATAGTGCATCGTTAACAGTTTCAGTTCACTTTCTGCCTAAGAATGCGGAAATAAAGTGGATTTTTTTCCTAAACATTTGCCAGCCTTTTTCATCATTTTTAAAACACCCCCCCACCCCCACCCCCTGACTCATCAAGGCATCCAACACGGTCATCGATCGAAGGAGAATTAAACTGGGGGAAAAAAAGGAGGGGAGAAGTTTCACTCACGCCCTTATGCAGAATCGCCACACAAGCCCTCACACCCAACCCCCTCCCCCTTGACCTGTGTCCCCTCCTCCTTCTCTCCCCTTTCCCACAGTGCACACACACAAACACGCGCGCGCACGCACACAAACACGCGCGCGCACGCACACACTCAGCCATGCACGCTGAATCACACCGCAGACACCAACCCACACCTGCTCGTACATACCTAAGGCTAACACACACACACACACACACACACACACACACACGTACGCACACACACACACACACACACACACACACACACACACACACACACACCGTCGTACAACATACCCATCCGTGGGCTTGCGTGCCAGAGAGAGAGAGAGAGAGAGAGGAGAGAGAGAGAGAGAGATCCCAGAATTAAAGCCCTCGTTCTCTGCTGTGGGTCTGAGAAGTATTGCATTTGGGTGTCGTGATCGTGCATGCTGTCCGCAGTTTCTCTGCTGCTGCTAGGCTAGGGGGGGGGGGGGGGGGGGGGGGGGGGGGGGACAATCAGAAGCCGGCAGATAGCTGGGCCGGAGAAATCCGAGGCGCGCACGCGCACGCGCGCG
>JADBJO010000644.1:195000-247500 GCA_016801955.1 Conus betulinus | reverse complement strand
TTCACTCACATACACAGACCGGAGACCCAGCAAGGCGAACACGCACACTGACTGTGTGTGCGCGCGTGCGTTGCCGAGCGCGTTCATACGCTGGTTGAGGTCACGTGACTTGCGTGTGTATGCGTTGTGCGGTGCGTTCGACCAATCGCGCCATCTGTACGACCACACGCAAACGGAAACACAATGCGAGGCGTCTTTGTTTGTCGGTGTGTTCGCAGCTGCTTCTGGACACTTTGAGAATCAATTTCTTCGCTTGACGTGTTCTATATGAAGTTAGAAAACGACTGTGGTAAGTATGATTTCGTTTAAAGGCGTTTTAAAGACCCGATTTCATGTGTAGTCCACACATACGAACGCAAAAACTAGCGGAGCTCGCTCGCGAACACAAGGGGACGTAACTTGGTCGCGGCATCCATTTTTTTTTAAGCTACCAGGATGGTTGGGAAGTGGTAGGGTAAAGGGCTCGTTTGTTTGACTTGACTACAGATGCGAAATGCTTATACGCTGAACCGGTTTAGAACTTGGAATAAGTTTAAATCGTAAATTGGAACCATTTTTTTTTTCTCATAGCACGAGGAACGATGGCTAGTTGAGGTGAAGGGAGTTGGCTTGTCGACAACGCCAGTGCATAAACCGCTTCGCACAAGTCGGTCGGTGTTGCTCGCGCACGCGTGTTCGCGCACGTAAGCCTTTCCCATGCAGGCTGATTATGCGGGCCGAGCGCTGGGTTTGCTTGCTTTGCGATTGCGATCAATACGCTCATTGCACTACACTGAGAGGTGTGTGCGTGAAGAGATGGAGAGAGAGACTAATGGAGACATCACATGAAAGTGAATTAATTCTCCATACATATTTATCGAATTATGTGACTGAAAAAGGAACATGCAATTCATTTTAATGCGGTCTTCCCTCTTCCCACTCTCTCACGCTGAACATTTTACTATGTATTATATTGGTATCTTATATTTTTGAGTTATCGTGAGAAAAAAAAAAGCCTTGTACACTTAAATACGTATTTTATGTTGTTTGATTCCTGTAGAAACATGATTTTCTCGGGTAAGATGGTACCAGTCATCAATTTGAGTTTTAAGCAAATTGGGCAACATGCACACAAAAAAAAAATGGAAAATTTAAAAAAATAAACTACGTCCCGCTAAAAGGGGAGTTAAAAAAAAAAAAAAAAAGGAAGAAGAATAAAATGAACTCAAGTATGATACTTTGAACATTGGTCCAAGTCGAAGCTTTTGTATTCAGTCAATACAGCTTGAAAAGAATGAAAAACTTAATTCAATCAAACAAGGGAAGTAACTTTCCCATTGTAAACATTTGGGGGGAACAAGTTCAGTTCAGTTCACTTGGGACTATAGATAGCCTCACAGCTTTTAATGTCCAATCATCTTATTTACATAATAAACAGTGATTGCATAATGCGTGCATATGCTCAGGATATATTTTACTCTATCAATCAAATTGGAATTTTATTCATATTTAAGCGTTAGTATCCATAAGGTTTTTAAAAGTATTCAAATCTTTACTTTTTTAATGTGTGCAGGTAGTTTGTTCCAATATGGTGCCACTCTGTTACTGAAAGAAAATTTTCTAATGTTAGTGCGACCATATTTAATTTGGATTTTGTTATCAGAACAAGTTGACTTATGAGCAAGGTTTAAGAACTCATGAGTATGGGTGGAAGTGTGGTTCTGTAGAAGGACTCGGGTGTGTCCTCAATTAAACTTCAGGGCAATAGTAATATCTGAATTTACCTCCACCCATTCTTATACCATGGTGGAAGAGTCAACTTTCACTACTATTCATCAAAAGAAATTTGTATAATTTTTCTTAGGAGTGTTTTAAATACTCAAAAATTGGCTCAAGTGTAATCTGCATTAGGCTTATGCACTAAAAAGTACTTGTGACAGACGGAATCAGAAATACATTTAAACATGAAATGTATGAACAACAAATAAGACTAACGCAGGTTAAGTGCAGTTTCACACACAAAAAATGTACTTTTGTATACAAGGTTAAAATATACAAAGTATTCGTAACTGGAATGAAATGAAATCCATCCTCTCTTTCCCACAGTTTATCTCCTCATGAAGAGAGGGAACTATCAGTTGATCAATCTGAGTTGGGGGTCCAGTGGGTGCACAAGGATGTAGTTTCATTTTAATTTGTCTCTAGGAGGAGAGTACATATCTCTCCTGGTTACAGATGTCCCCACTAAATGTAGGTCAGCTGGTTAGTTGGTTGGCCACTAGTAGCATGGATTCGTGTTCCTGTGCTGGGCCAGTTGTTGAGGATAGTAGATTCCCAGGATCTGTGGAGGTTACAGAATCTGGGCTAGGGTCTATGAAGAGTTTGTAAATGTTTTTTGTAACTGTCTTTGTAACATTGTTTCTTAGGCCAAAAATCCATGTAGCTATGAATGATTTCGTAAATCAGCTGCTCCGATTTCACAAAATGCCTACAAGCACTTTTTTTTGCTGCACATGGCTCAAGGGCATGTTTTCCTGCTGCTTTTAGAAATACCAAAATGTGTGCAATGGAAATGGTGGTGAATGGTAGCAAGGAATTGTAACTGTCTTTGTAACATTGTTTCTTAGGCCAAAAATCCATGTAGCGATGAATAATTTCGTAAATCAGCTGCTCCGATTTCACAAAATGCCTACAAGCACTTTTTTTTGCTGCACACGGCTCAAGGGCATGTTTTTCTGCTGCTTTTAGAAATTACCAAATATGTGCAATGGAAATGGTGGTGAATGGTAGCAAGGAATTGCAGACCACAAACATTTGCGAGCATTTAGGTTTTGTGTTGTTGTTGTCGTACCTTGACTAAAAGACTCCAGGGATCATCCAAACAGCAGAAGTACTTGAACACTATGGTACAAATGCATCAGCTGGGGATGAGAACATTATGTGTGTGACCGTTTTTGATTACTCCGCCACATGGGCAGCCACACTCTGACTTCAGGGGATTTACGATTAAAACTTGATAATTAGTCTGTTTTTGTGCTGCATTAAGTTCAGTTGTACACACACACACACACACGCATGCACACATGCGCGCACACACACACATCCACACACACATGCGTGCACTTCTTTCTTGGAGTATTTCGTGCACTTTTTTTTCATTTGCTGTCATAGTGACCGTTCGCACAATCATCTACTTTTGCCTTCATGCCTAAGTTTCAGTCTTTCTTTTCTGATATGATGGCAACTTTGTGTTTATCCTCTCAGAGAGTATGTTAAGCTTTGAACAGTGCATTTCTTGCCATAGGTTTTCATCACTGATAAGGACAGCAGCTGGGTCAGCTGACTCTCACATTAGTTAGAGCTCTAGAGAGAGGTGTGGTGAGGGGAGAGGGAGGACAGGATAGCAGAGGGAGAGAGACACAAAAAAAAGAAGGAAAAAAAGGATGGAAAGGGGATAGCTGAAAAAAAAAGACACACAAATGGGCTATTGGTTTGGAGGAGACACATGAGTATTTGAGCGTCTGTGTGTGTGCACGCGTGCATGCGCTTGTGTGTGTGTGTGTGTGTGTGTGTGTGTGTGTGTGTGTGTGTGTGTGTGTGTGTGTGTGTGTGTGTGTGTGTGTGTGTGTGTGTGTGTGTGTGTGTGTGTGTGTGTGTGTGTGTGTGTGTGTGTGTGACTTCATGTTGTTTATAGCCCAGCCAACAATAATGGCCACAAATAGGGCTGCCCTGTGTGTGTATGTGTGTGTGTGTGTGTGTGTGTGTGTGTGTGTGTTGTAAATGTTAAGAAAATCAACGAAAGATTTGGGGGAGGGGGTATAACAGAAAGAGAGTGGGGGTGGGGGTGGGGGGGGGGGGGGGGGGGGAATGTCAAAATTAGTTTTAAATGTATTGTAATATCTTTATGTCAAATGAATTATTTCACTGCTACCCTCAATTTCATGTTCCTTTGTTTGTACAACTTCCAAGTTAATATTACTTAAAATGGATCATGATAAATGTGATGATGATGATAGTTTGTGTGGGTGGGGGTGTGTGTGGGGGTGTGGTGTGCATGCAAGTTGTTTGTAGCATGCTTCTGAAGACATTTGTGTGTGTGTGTGTGTGTGTGTGTGATTATTTTTTTGTCCTAGTACTCCAAAATTTGTACATCTTTATCTTTGAAGAACACTGCTCTGAAATTTCTCTTCCTAGAATTCTTTTTTTTTTTTTTTTTTCCCTTGTTTTTGTTTGTTTGTTTTTTTTGTATTTTTTGCTAAACTTTCTCAAAAAGTTGTAAAACAGTTTGTCTAATGTATCTTTTTTCAAAGTAAATGTATCTTTTTTCAAAGTAATTCGAAATTCTAGAATTAAGTAGCCTCAATATAAGGAGTATAAATAATTGAATTTGTGGTTAAATTACCATTAAGAACTCTCTTGTAACACAGCATCGCAAATGGCAGGTAGAGGAAATTTTGGTGTTTTAAGAGTTTGGGACTGTACTTCCTAACTTTTCAAGCATTTGGAAACAAAAAACAGACATTTTTGCTGGGATTTTATATTTGACGATTCAGCTGCATCTTGTTTGGGTAAGGGGGCCGGTCAGACCATGTTGTAATCTAATGTGGAGAGTCAGTTTGTGCCTGGGCAAAAACCCCTAAAATCAAGTATTCAAAAGTGGCAAGGTCAAAAGTACAGTTATACACAACACTACACACCAATTTTTTTGTTAAAACTATTCCTGCAAACACCACACACACACACATACATCCATGCATAAACGCATGCACACACACACACACACGCACGCACGCATGCATGCACGCACGCACGCACGCACACACACACACACACACACACACACACACACATGCACAGAGAAATACACGCAAGCATGTATGCACATACACACAGACACATGCTCACAAAACATGGCCAAGTACTACCTGAAATGTGCCAGTTGCATAAAACAGGGCAGTCATTTTCTGAATGATGAATGGAAGGCAACCTCATCAGGATATTGGATGACCAGCATCATCACCTTTCATTTCACGTTTGCCAATAACTGATATCCCCGTGATGAAGGTGGAAATGCATAAACAATTTTCAAGATCATCGTAAAAATCAAATTTAAGTTTTGACATACTGTCTGCCAAAAAGGAATTAGGGCACATTGTAAAGTTCTCCATCTTATCTTTTTCTGTGATGTTCATCAAAGTCAGAGGTTAAAATTTATGTTCCACTGGTCACAGGCCTTAAAAGAGAAGGTATTCACGCAGACTGAAGTGTACATTTTTTTTGTGGCAGTTGTTGTTTTTTTTTGGCAGTAGTGTTGTGTCTGGCTTTGGATTGGGGCCATCGTCCGTTCCTCACAAAGTTCTGGTTCTACGTAAACTCTGGTTCACTTTGTGGTGTTGTTCTGCCAACGGTAAGCATGTTTTCTTCACCTCTTTCCTCCTCAAAAGGCCAGTCTTCAGGGCCACTAGGCGGCCTTCTTCATGCTCGGGTGGTGATGGTCTTTGTGCAGCATGAGGCCAACTCAAAAACGAAGTAGGACAAAAGTCACTGGAACACTGCACAAGTCCCATCTATGGTCCACGCAGTCTATATAGCGAGAGGGCAGTTTTTCAGCCCAATGTCAAGAGGAGTGGCCCCATATCCGGGCCTCAAAACTATGGTATCCCCAGCCATGGTAATCACAATCAGGCAGCGCTCCATTGCCGACTGCCCCACATCTCTAGGAGATGTCCCCCAGCAACACAGGCAAGACCCACCATCACCCATAGGGCTTGAAGGTTTGCTTTGCTGCCTGACATGGACCTCTCATATCGGTGTCCCACAAAGGAGAGCTGCCACCTCTCCCTTGGTGTTTGCTGCTATGCCACCTGCAGGGAACTGAACACATGGTGAAAAATCCATGGCTCACATACCTTAGATATACACACACACACACCACACACACAGGCTGGATAGCTGATAAAGCCATGCAGATATGCTGTTAACATAGCTGCGAACACAGTTACAGGTGGGGTGACCATCATAAAAGTTACAAACAGATTTATGGGGAAAAAAAAAGTCCCTCTATGTAGTCATCATGAATCTCAACTGTTGCTTTTTTTTGTTTGTTTTTTTTTTGCATGGCACAAGTTCTTATTTCTAACCAACTTGGCCCCATGTTTGTAGGTGAGTGACTAGGAATAGTAGGATTCTGGCTCGATGAGTAATACACTTATAAATCCTCTGAACTTTCACATAAGAAAGTGTAAGGTCTCAGCCAGTAAAAGTGAACTAACAAAATGTATAACCTTTTAATCTTCTGTCTCTTTTTTTTTGTTCTTCACACAGGTGTGAGTGGTGGGTTTTAACAAGTTGTGTATGACAGCAAGAAACTTCAGAACAACTGAAGGAAAATAGCTCTTCAAAGCAGTCAAATACTCAGATGATGTAATTACCTACTGGCATACAATTAAGGCAAATAGAATTAAGTCAAAGCATTCAAACAATGAGTAGGGTTCATAAATCTCCTAAGAAGATTTTACCAAGTAATATGAAGTATTGGCATAAAAATGATAAAGTTATCCTGGTAAGATGATAAGGCATAAATAAAATTTATACAAACAATACATGGTCTCAAGACTTAGACACTTCACTCTAGTTACATTTCTTCAAGGACAATCAGTGAAACTTGACACAGGATCTCAGAGTAGGAGAGAGATGAACATTTGCCCTTTTGGCATAACTGGTGTTGAGTCTGAAACACTGGAAACACTGACAAAGACAGTGTTGGGTCTTGGCCTATGGTGGATCAGTGAATTGCCGGGGCTTCATCTCCCATTTTAGAGGGTTAAGCTGACCATCATGGTTCTAATGTCTGTCTGATTGACAGCTTGACAGTGTCAGCGAAAACATGACAGCTGATGAAAAAATATTATGGAAGGCCTCCACTTTCATGTGTGTGTGGGGTGGTGGTGGTGGTAGTGGTAGATTATTGAAAGGAGAAAGACACTTCTCTACATATGCAGTGTGACATAACACAGTTTCAATCGAAGGTGACCATCTCTCAGATCTTGGCGTTCTTTCAGTGTCTAATGTGATGCCTGAAGCTGTGTCATCACCATGTGCATCACACGTGCAGACAATGTGCTGAACGTTCCTTTGGGGAGAGTCTAGGTTGAAACAGAACTTTTGGAATTTTTTGTTTTAAAACTGTGTCCTTATTCTCTCTTTTGAAAGTTTCCCTCTAGCAACCACTTTTTACAAGAAGAGTTGAGGTGGTTAAAACTTAAGGAGATGGAGGAGATTACTAGTGAGACTTCTTTGGTCTCTTTCAGGCAAGACAAACAACATTCAAGACAATGAAGATGAACACAACAGATCTGTTTCTGCTTCATTGTCATCATCTTGAATGACATGGATCATGACTGTCATGTAATTTATTTGTTCTCTCTCATTTGGCGGCATAGTAACTTTTCTTTAAGTTTGTTTTAATTTCTGCCTGCAGTCACTTCACTTTGAGTTTGAAGCTTCATTAGAGGTTGTTCTTGCTCTGATGACAGAAAGAACCTGGAGGCATCTTTTCTTGCTTGCCTGGTAAATTGCAAATTGTAATTGTTTGACTACGCTGCTTTATTTGTTCATTTTTCCTCTCTACTTCTTTTTACACTCCTCCCCTCCCCCCGTTTCCCTTCAGTAATTTCTAATGAATTATGAACTTTGATCAACATAATTCCAAAGGATAGAGGTTTTGTATTTTTTCTTTTATGATTGTGTATTGTTTTGCATGAAATAATGTTCTGTCGGCTTTTATTTGTTTCAGGTTTTTAGATAAAGTCTTCCTGCAAGCACAGAGACTTGAGCCGGTACTTGCTTAAACTATCTGGATTGATGCTGAACTGACTTAAACTGACCACAATACTGTCATTGACATTTGAGCCAAGGGGGGGGGCATCGAATCATTTGTGCCAGATCACAGAAGAGATACCATTGATCTTGGGTTTATGCCAGAGAAAAGGATTGCACAGCTAACCAACAACATGGCTTTACAAGCCGATGACATGTATCTCAAAACACCAGAGACTAGTTCAGATGATGCCAGCAGCGATGATGGTTTTGATGAAAAAGAAAACAGCCCGATGGCAAAACGACCAAAGATGATGGAGGAAGGGAGTGGAGGATGACGATGACGAGTACGATGATGAAAAACCCAAAAGTGATGACGACCATTCGGACACTGGAGCTCAAAGGCAGTCTAAACGGAAGCCATCCAAATCGCGGATTAAGCGCATCGTTCCTCAGCAGCAGGCAGCTGGCTCCGCCATATCTCCTGAAGCTGGGTATCCACTTCCATCTGTGGATAGTCTGATGATGGTGGGAGGCGGGGGTATGCATACCAGCCAGGCTTCCATGGTGGGCAACCCAGGTCAGGCATACCTCCAGCAGATGGCCACTGGCAGCTGCGCTCCCCGGGAGGGGGTACAAGTGTGAGGTGTGTGGCAAAGAGTTCCGCGTTCCCTCCGCTATGATTCCCACATGCTGAGCCACTCCAAAGGAAAACCGTACTGTTGTGAGGTAACATGCACACCTTCTTTCCCCTCCAGCTCATTTTAGTGTCAGTTCAATGGCTTCAAGTGCAACTTTAGTGTCAGAGCGGAGTTGGTAAATCACAGTCATATTCATGCACAGCTTTTGTTTGAACACATTAACACTACTTGATCAGTAGGGCTTAACAAAGCTACCAAAAAGACTAAATTATTTATCAGTTTGTGCATATGTGTGTGTGCTGGGGAAAGACAGATAGAGAAATTCATGAAATTTACGTGAGGTTGTGAAGATCTTGAAGCTGAATCGATATGTAAGCAGAGTGGAATGTAGTATTATGATGGATATTTACTTTATTTCAGAGTTGAAATATCATAATGTGTATTTGCTATTTTTAGAATCTAATTTTGTGAAAGCTTATTAAGTATCATTTGTATCTGGCCTAAAAGTGGAAAATCAATACCATTTTGTTTTTATAAAGAGAAAAATTATGATTGTTTTGAAAACATATAACTGCATCATACTCTTGCACCAGAGCATGAGCCCAGGCATCCTCCATTCAACATTTTCTTGCATGCTTTATCATATTACGAGGCACTGTAGCATCTGATACACCACCTACCCTCCCTGCCTCTCCTACCTGCCCCCTACACTTCTCTTCCTCCTATCCCTCTACCCCAGTCACCTGTTCCCTTCCTTACTCCCCCTCCTTTCCTTCCACCTTCTTCCTTCCCCCCCACTCCCCTCTCTCCCTCCCCCTCCCTCACCCTCATCCCCCTCCCCTCCCCCCTGTTCCTTCCATCCTCCTACCCTCCCTCTCCGTCTTTCTTCCCCCCCCCTCCCTATTCAGTTCCTCCCTATTCGGTCCTTCACCCATATCCTGCATCTCTCCCAGGGTTGTCTGTGTTCCCTCCACTTCTTTTCCTTGTTCAGACCATGTTGTTCATGTGACTTGCATGTTCCAGGTGTGCGGCAAGCTCTTTGCCTCCCAACAGAAACTGGACATTCATAAACCAGTGCACAGCCGCGACCGCAAGGAGTCCCTGGAGTGTCCCACCTGTGGCCAAAAGTGCAACAATTGGCGCTCCTACCTCTATCATGTCTCCAAGCACACCACCAATGGAGGCAAGAGCAGCACACGTGTCAGGTGGGTGAGATGTATGGGTGGTAGGTTGGTGTTTCACTGTGTGCACTTGTGTCCTTGTGTACCATGTAAATATAACCTGAGGATAATCTGGTAGTTAACCAGGATGTGTGTGTGTGTGTATGAGAGAGACAGAGACAGAGAGAGTGTGCTGTATTAACAATATGACTTTTGTTTACCAAGTTGAAATCTGAAGACGATCAAACATTTTGTAAAATATAAGGATTTTATGTTTCAGTGCTGAATGTGTTTGCTGTAAAATGAAAACACATCTCCAGTGTTTTTTTACGTACACCAGTCATATTGGCTGCATCACACAATCCTGAAAACACATGCTTAAAGATTGTACACTTACACACACATGCATGAGCACGCGTGCACACGCACACGCGCATACACGCACACACACATGCACACACACACACACACACACACACACACACACACACACACACACACACACCTCGCAGATATGACATTTATACATATATGCATGCATTTATGCATGCAAGAAACATCTAATGTACAGGTCCTATTCTTATAATGAATGATGGAACAGAGAGCAATAGTGATGGGCATTGACTTTGTTCCACGAGAGAAAATGAAGTACAAATGTGATGTGAAATGTCAGTTTGCTCTGTGTGTGTGTGTGTGTGTGTGTGTGTGTGTGTGTGTGTGTGTGTGGTGTGTGTGTTGTTTGTTGTTCTTCTTCTTCAGTTTAACGTCCTCCCACTAAAAGTGATTCAGACAATATTATATAGTGTAGAGTGAGCTTGATGTAAAGAATGAGGAAGATGCATTTTTTAGGGAGTGTAAGGGAGGGTAAGTTTTAAAGTAGTACGTAAGGAATGTAATCATAACCTTCTACCCCATCCTATTCATCAGAACGTTTAACTTAAACTAAAATGTAACTGTAACGGTGACAAATGCTAAAGATAAATATTAAGTGAACAGCCTAATAAACATTTAGCAATAGATTCAAGAGTAGCGAAATTGTTTAATAAACTAGATAGCGATAAATGAGTCGATCCATCAACAAAACCCTCAATACCTGATTTATCAAAAAGCTTTTTTTTTGGGACGGTGAATCAGTAAATGATTGACACTTATAGAATCCCCACACATACATTTAATATCTTTGCAATATTTTGTTTTTAATGAGTTTAAACAAAGCCTATGGATTAGACTTTCAATTTCCCTGGATGAGAAAATAAATCTTTTGTATGATGATATCCCATTGCTTTTGTCATTACATTTGATGCAATTGTTATGATAATATATGTCTGAGTTCCTCAGTGTGTTTTTTTGCAGTATCATAATAAAGAAACATTCTGCCAGATCTTAGCAAACATTTATTGTTACTGTGCCGCTAAGGTTTTGAGCTGCCATTTTTGCAGCTTTGTCTACTTGTCCATTTGCTGATATACCACAATGAGAGGGCACCCAACAAAATAATAATAATGCCTTTTTGGGAAAGAAGGTGTACTATATGATTGATTTCAGTTATCATGTCTAATCGTACATACGAATGAGAAGACTTAAATACCGTTCAGTGCTGCTTTTGAATCAGCGCATATTACGATTTGACTGTTAATTATGGGGAAATTCAAAATGAAATCCAATGATTTGAGTATAGCAAGTAATTCTGCACTATATATAGACAGACTTTTACCAAGATAAAATAACGTTTCTATTTTTAAGCTAGGAATTATGAAAGCTGCTCCCATGCTATTATCATCTAATACTGAGAGCATCTGTGAATATTTTTAAGTGATGGTTGTACATATTTTCTAAGTGAGTGTAGACAAAATTTTTCAAAATGTTAGAGAATCCTTTTTAGTTAAATTATTGTAGTCAATGTCAAAGGAAGCTTTTGATTGTACTCATTGTGTGAAAATGTAGGTTTTCTGGCGATATTTTTTCATCTATTTTTGTATCTTTTAGAAGATCTGAGGGAAATGAATAAATAGATTTTGTGGATTGTATATATTGTGCATGTTTTCCAAAATCCTTTTCTGATTCTAAACATACCTCTTCTAAGCAAAAGTTTTTTGTAAGAAACTTTTTAAGATGAATTTTAAAGTAGAAGCTTTTCTAATTTCAGATAGAGGTAGAACTCCCACTTTGTTGTATGTTCCTAAGTTTGATGTATATGTGAGAACCCCTAAGGCAATTTTGAAGGCTTTGCAATCAGTGCTCTGAAGTTTATTTAAAAAATATTTAGGTGCAATAAAAAAATACTTCCTGAGCATATGTAAGTCTTGAGCGTACAAGGGCAGTTGCTAAAACAGTTAAACTTTAGTGTCTTGCCCCCAAGATTGTTTACTGCAATTTTAAGGAAATTCAGACTTTTCCTTGCTTTATTTAAAATATGATCAATATGGTGTGTGTGTGTGTGTGTGTGTGTGTGTGTGTGTGTGTGTGTGTGTGTGTGTGTGTGTGCAAGCTGCTCGATACAAGCATAAATAATGTTGGGTTTATTATATTTTCCATAAAATTAGCAGGAATATGTTGGGATCCTACGTCTTTATTATGAAATGATGCCTCACCCTTTCCTCCCTCAACCCCGTCTTGCCTGTACCCTCCCTCCCCATCTCCATCCATTTACCTGTCCCTCCTCCCTCAGTACTGGCCTTGCCAATTCCCTTGAAACACCTGTTTTCTTGAACTTAAATTGTGTATGTACATTGATTACTATGCTAGATTTACCTGCCCAGTAAGAGTGCTTTCCTTGTTTGGAAGCAGTGCGAACACTCCCATTTCATGGAAACAGAGTTTACTGCAACAAAAATTGAAAAAAAAAAAAAAAAAAAAAAAAAAAAAAAACAACCAGAAAACAAATGCAGAAGCAGATAAATAATTGTCTAGCATCATCTAATCACAAAAGATTAGAGAGGTTGTCTGTAATGTCATGATTTGAAAAAAAAGATGAAGGAAGCAAAGAAAATGAAAAAAAAAAAAAAAGGGGGGGGGGGGGGGGGGGGGGGAGAAAAAACGAAAAAATTAACACTGTTGATGTTAAATCAGTGAAGAAGGCATATGAAGCGCTGAAGAAAAAAAAAAGGGAGGAGGTGGGAGGCTTAGCTCCATGGGCTGAGGGCAACCCACCAAAAAGAAGAGGGTCTTCCCTTTAAAGCCCACATTTTTCTGAAGATCCTCATTGAGAGTTGTGCTGTCTTACCAGTGTGAACTCCTGCCCCTTTACACATAATCTGTCTGGATTTCTGAAGGTCATAGAGAGGTTTGACTGTCCAAGGTTCAGCATCCAGTGAGAACTTCTATCCTTAAACATAATCTTTAGTTATTTCTGAAGGTCGTAATTGAGAAGTTTGACTGTTTAATGTTGTTAATTAATCATCCCAGTGAGGACTGCCTCCCCTTCAGACCTAATCTCTAAAGATGCCCGAAGGTTGTTATTGAAAGGTTCTGCTGGCCAAGATTCATCCGTCCAATCAAGACTCCCTCCCCTTTAAAACTGATCTCTAAGGACTTCTTTAAATATTCATAGAAGGGTTTGACTGTCCAAGGTTCATGTTCCCAGTGAAGACATTCCTCTTTAAACCTCATCTGCATGGATTTCTGTAGATGATCATTAAGAGATTTGACTGTCCAAGGTTCATGTTCCCAGTGAAGACATTCCTCTTTAAACCTGATCTCCAAGGGTTTCTGTAGATGATCATTGAGAGAATTGTCTGTCCAAGGTTCATCATCTCAGTGAGGATCTCCTTCCCTTTAAGCAGAATCTCTTATGATTTTTGAAAGTCATCATCGAGAAATTCTCTTGTTCAATGTTAATGATCTCATAGAAGATTCCCTCCCCCTTTAGGTCTGTTCTCAGTGAATCATTGGATGTGGTTATGAAACGTTCCTTTCCTGCTCACTGTCCAGGTGTGTGGCCGACAGTTCCATGCAGCGCGCAGCGACTGCGGAATCACATGCAGAGTCACATCGATGGCAAGAACTTCTGCTGCCTGACCTGCGGCAAGTTGTTTGAGAGTCAGAAGCGTCTGGACACCCACTCTCTGATCCATGATGCCGAGAGACAGGAGCCCTTTCTCGTGCGTGGACTGTGGCAAGGTGAAGCATTACCTTTCATCACTCTTTACCCTGTGCTTAAAATTAACATCATTGGCCTTCTACACCTACATGCAAAACAGCAGTTGCTGTACTCGCCAGTTTTGCCTTCTATTGTTACGCTACTTTGCTTTATATTTCCTTACATTGAGGTTTCTTTGTCTTTCAGGTGTATGATGACTGGCGTGCCTTCAAGCAGCACATGAAGACCCATGGATCTGATGGTGTCATCTACCGCTGTGAAATATGTTCTGCTCAGTTCTACACTCAGTATGAAAAGGAGAAGCATAAGGTGGGAAATGGTCTTTATCAGGGATATTCTCTAATGTGATTGTCTTTACTGCACTGTTTTTTTTGTTCAGTCAGAATGTAGTTCTGTCATTCAGTATTTAGACTGAACAAAACCAGAATGAATTACCTACCTGGCTCTCCACAGAGCTGTTTAACTTTGATCTTTTTTGTTTTTGCAATTTCTTCTCCCACTGAAGAATGCCGCTCACTCTGACTTCCTTAGACGCAGTCACATCCCAGGTCATTCTTGCCCAGGTAGTCCCAGTTCCAGCCATCCACAGTGACAGATCAACATGAGGCAGCCCACGAGAGGAAAGCCTACACTTTGCTGACTTGCTTTCATATGTATTTAGTTACACTTGTTCTAACAATTGCAGAATATCACCTTGTGAGCTCCCAAACTGATGACATACATTAGTGAGTTCTGGAGCCAGACTAAGCATAGGGAGACTGCCACAATATGTGTCCACTGACAGTCCCATGCATTTCACCGATGCCTCAGACCTTGACACAAGTTAACCACAGGCGTCGATGTTGACAAGAAACTGAAACAGTAGCGATCACTACTGATATGCTTGGGGGGTGGGGTGGTAGTGGCAGTTCTGTAGCATAATGCAGTGTCATGACTTTGTAGCCGACATATTTTTTGAAGCTTCCAACAAAAACATGTATCACAAAGGAAATACTTCTGTCAGCAGAGGGTCCACACTTCTGACCAGCGCTACCAGTGTCAGCGGTGCAGCAAATGCTTTCGGTCACAGTCCCAGCTGTCAGTGCATGAGCGAAAACACCTGGGCAACAAGAGCCATGAGTGCATGATCTGTGGGCGTGAGTGTGCCCGAGCGTCCAGCCTGAAGGCTCACATGAAGATGCATGCTGGGGAGGAAGAGTTCTTCTGCCACATGTGTGGGAAGACCTTCAGGGAGGCTGAGGAGCTAACAGTCCATGCTGCCAGTCATGTCGGTGAACGGGACTTCACCTGTGATCAGTGTGGCAAAAGGTTTTGCCAAAAAGGTAGCTCTTGTTGATTGCAATAGAATAGTGAAACAGTGTTGTTTTCAGTTTGCTGTATGTTGACATATACTCGCCTTTTGTATGACATTGTGACTTAATCTTTTAACAGCCAAGTTTTTGAGGTGACATGTGCCATATTACCAAATCAATTTTGTAGAGGTCCAGCCAGATTCATTAGGCAGTGTTTGAAAAATAAAAAACTCCTAAATGGCCATCTTGCGGTGAATATGAAGATAAGTGATTGTTCATTCTTTGTTTTTATAGTCCTGAATGTTGTTCATCTTACCTGTCAAAGAGCTAAGAGGTTGAAATGTGTCGTGTGTTATCTTGTAATTTGTTTGTCCCTGTTGTTTGGCGGACTCACAAAGAATTCTGCTTTAAGATTTGTTTCAGTTTCCCCCTGCAGTCACCTCACTTTGAAACTAACTGTCCAGACTGCACCAATTTTATGTCAGAATTTATAAGAGGATGTGGTTGATGTTCATGTGTCTGTGTGTGTGTCGTTGATGTTTGTGACTGGCTGTGGTGGTCATTCATCTGCACTTTGAAGACAAAAATATCAGCACTGACTTGATTTGGATCACACACATCATTGCCATCTACTTTTTGAAACAATGTAGACACATCCATAAAATCTATGATGATGTCTTACTATCTACAGTTTGAAACAATGTTAGACACATCCATAAAATCTAATCTATGATGATGTCTTGCCGTCTACATTTTGAAACAATGTTTGACACATCCATAAAATCTATAGTGATGTCTTGCTGTTTAAATTTTGAAATGATATTAAACACATCTATATGCTATAGTATACAGTAGTGTTAATGTAGCGGTGTTTGGGCTTTTTGTTTAATTTCTCACTGTCTCACTGTTCATGTCCTATTGTTGACATAACAACTTGTTGCTCATTCCAGCTACCTTTGCATTGACTAGTACTTTGTGGGAAAGTGACATGTGACATGCATGCATAGAATTTTTCAGGTTTTAGTTAGAATTCAACCTTTTTAAAGGTCCTCAAGGTCATTCTTGAGATGTGCGGAAATCTGCAGAGAAAATTTTGGGGGTATATAAGACTAAACCACCAGGTTTCAAGTTCACAATCCAGCCTAATATTTTATTCCAATCTGGTTTTGTCAAACCTTCTGCCAGCAATTCCAAACTTGTGAAAAGTCTGTGGGCTGAAAATGTTTCAAAGGCTGAGAAAAGAGGGATTGCCAAGAAACTCTGACAAGATCGCAGGCATCATGTGTTGTTGAAATATAGGATGACTTGAGCATCTGTAAAACTCACAAGAGTTTGCAAGTCTGTAGGGGGTAGGGGTGGGGGCTCCACTTAAAGAGGGTTTCACTACCCTGACCTTTTGAAGCCATTGTCCTTGAAGCCCCCCTGGGGGTCCTGCGTTGACTCCAGAACCTCAGAAAATTCTCAGGCTTTTTCCTGTTGCTCTGGTCTCACGTCTGCACATGGTGATGATGGGTGACAAACATGGTGATTGGTTGTGGGCAGAACCCACTGTCACCATTTCCTAAGTATCTGGTGAGGATGGGTGACATACATGACGTTTACCTGTGGACAGGTCCACTATCGCTGTCACTGAGTGATGATGGATGACTTTTACGGTGACTTGTGACCAGGTCCAGAATACTGTCACCAGGTGATGATGGATGACTTGCACAGAGACTTGTGACCAGGTTCAGTATCACTGTCATCTGGTGATGATAGATGACAGACCGGTGACTTAATGTAGATCATAGTTGTCTGATCATGGTAGGTGATGTACATGGTGACTTTTGAGCAGAATCAATATCACCATCACCCAGTGATGGGTGTCCTCCTTTATGGGCAGATCCACCACCACCTGTCCTTGTCATAATCGGTGACATACATGGTGACTTATAATCCATATTTGCTATCACCTGATGATGATGATGAGTGATGTCCATGGTGACTCATTGGAAGAATAACTTTCATTAATACTAATAGTGTGAACGATGATGTGCACGGTGACTGGTTGTGGGCAGATCCACTATCACCGTCACCTGGTGGTGCACGCCTCGGGACAGCCCTTGACCTGCCAGAAGTGTGGCAAACAATTCGAGCACCCCACCCAGCTGCAGTCCCACATGGTGAGTCACGGTGATGATGGCCATTCCACCTACGCCTGCCTGGCCTGCAGCGACATCTTTCCTTCGCAGCTGGAGCTGGAGGCACATGCCCACACCCATGGCAAGGTGCCCCCCTATGTGTGCGGCCTGTGTGGCAAGCTGTTTGCAGAGCAGCGCTACTTTCGGCAGCACATGAAGCGGCACACAGCACGTGCTCTCAAGCAGAAGATGCAGCAAGGGCAGGCAGCCATGACCACCTCAGCCGCAGGTAGCTGTTAAATTGTTTGACTTTACACACTTGTTTGTAGAGCAGGGTGTGCATATTTTTCCTTTCTTTTTGTGTGTGTGTTTTTTTTTTTGTGTTTTTTTTTTTTTGTTTGTTTTGTTTTTTTTTTTGCTTTGCTGAAAGATTTTGATTCACAGAACGTTTACAAATACAAATTTGTGCACTTTCTCCAAGATAAGCACAAGTGAAACATCAATTTTTTTATGACAAATAAGCATTTGCAATTCTCAAGTGTTCTTTGTTTATAAGTAGCATGCTGGAAGAGAGAGAAAAAGAGAGAGAGAGTATCAATATTGCTACATACTGCAGTATTTTTTGTGCACATTCTCAAAGATAAGCACAAGTGAAACATCAATTTTTTTTCTGACAAAGAAGCATTTGCAATTCTCAAGTGTTCTTTGTTTATAAACGTAGAGTACAGCCCTGCTGGTAAGAGAGGAGAGAGAGAGAGAGATCAGATTAAAAAAAGAGTGAGAGAACAAAACCTCAGATGAACGTCGGTGGCAGAGAGAGGCGAATGCAAATTTCCAGAGGGAGAGCTCACCTCGAACACAGAGAGAGACATAGTAAGTGTCAAGAACGCTAGACTTGCATGTTTCCTCCGGTGGGTTGCCTCTCAAACTCTTTTTTGTGGTAATTATCATGCAGTTTCTTAGAAAAAAGGTTGCGTAATGTGGCAATTAATAAAAATTTATGATTTTTTTTTCATGCTTTTTAGATTGTATCGGTTCTTTTCTTCATGTAAATACATTTCTGTCTGCCATGTTTGTGGTGTTTTGTATATTTTAATCTGGGAGGAGAGTAGACGAGTTTAAACATAAATATTGTGTTTTTTTTAAACTGTAGAGAGAAGAGAGTGTAGCTGCTAATGTGTACAAAAACATTTTCTATTCTCTTCTGATCCAGGCTCTATCAGCGCCATTCTTAGCCCCTTGCTAATCACAGTAATTCTGTAGTCAAAAAGCTAGTGTGAGGCAGCAAGCTGTATGATCATACTTTGATGATTTTGCAGCTGCAGGTGGTGCGGGGAAGTCAATGCCCGGCAAAATGCAGCACAAATGCCACATGTGCGGGCAGCAGTTTGCCCAGCGCCAGGCCCTGGTCTCCCACATCGAGGAGCACAAACGCTCAGGGCTCTATGTCTACTACAATTTCTCTGGCAACAACACCATAAAAAATGCAGCTCTTCAACAGGTAAGGGTGATGTGCTACAGGGTGTATGCCAGCATGAGTGTCAGTGGGCATGTGTGTGTGTGTGTATACACGTGTATTTCATGTAGAGGTCTGTGTCATTCATATCCTTGTCATATTTGTATTTTTTTTTTAAAAAAAAGTGCTGCTGCATCTCTAACTGCGCTTGCTGATGTGGAAGAATCCCAGGTGTAAAAATTCATCAGTTTGGGTAAAATTACTTTGTTCATTTTCTACCAGCCAAGTCTTTTTTTTTCTCCCGTTTTTTTTTTTTTTTTTTTTTTTTTTGGAGAGGGGGTTGGTGAAGGGAGGGATGGGGATAGGTAACATATGCTACACTTACAAATGACTTTCTTGAGTGCCTGATAAAGTCATGTGACTGGGATACTTTATAAAAATACCAGAAAGCCCAGATGTTCCAAATTTTGAAATGAAATATAGAGGTGGATAAATTTTGACGTGCATGTGTCTGTGTGAAGTTAATGTTTGTGAGTGTGACCATTGTGATATGAAGAATTGAACAGCGGTCCAAATTTTGACATTGACTCTTCATATCTTGTTTGAATAAGTCCTTGTAGTTTAAGTCTGAATTAATTTTGAACACAACTGTATAGTCAAGACTGATGTTTGAGTCATTGTTAATTTAGCAGTACCTAGGCCACTAAATAATCATCAGTCAGTCATGTATATATAGAGAGTCCCTTATCACCATGGTCACTGTTTTTGTTTTTGATACAAGATGAAGTTAAAATGAAAAGAATTTTTTTTGTTTTTGTTGCTCACTTGTAGGCGTATTGTGAACAGTGTTCACAGGAACTGGAGCTAGCAACGTCTTAATGCTCAACTCTTCTCAAATAACCAGAATGGAAATGAAATGTAGATTCTTCTTGAAACGGCAAGTAGGGAGAGTAGGTAAGGTGGTGACCTTGGCTGATCAGTCGTTAAAAGGTTTAAAGCACACTTAGCGCAAGGAGACGGAAGTCTGCAACAGAAAGTTTGTTGACACTGATTGGGATTGCTCAGATGCTGCTCATTCAGGCTTCCACTGATCACAGTACACCCAGCTCCATCTTTCTTGGACTAAGAAGAGCAAAGAAGCCAAAATCCACCAGATCTTTAGAAAAGAATACTCTCATCTTCGATGAGAAGTTCTCCAATAAAGTTTGTGTGGACAGGTATGACAGTGTGATGCAACCCACCACACATGACACACACACACACACACACACACACACACACACACACACACACACACACACACACACACTCATTCATTCATTCATTAACTTAAAAACAGAGTAAAATATGTGTGCAAACATGGACAAAAATTTACATTTACAAGTACGCTCTCATGTGCAAACACGCTTGGCGTAGAGATGTTTATATGCGCATGCATGTGCACTTGGTTGCACACAGACACACACAAGCACACACACACACACACACACACACACACACACACACACACACACACACACACACACACACACACACACACACACACACACACACACACACACACACACACACACACATACACACACAGATACACACATGGACACACACACAAACGGATGCACACACACACTCACACACAGACACACATACGGTCATGAACACACATTCACACATGCGCGCACACACACACACACACACACACACACACACACACACACACACACACACACACACGCACACACACACACTATTTATTTTGCTGCTTTTTCCACAGAAACCCCAAGGATTGGCAGGTACCTCAGACAATGAGTCTGAATCGGAGAGTGGCTCAGAAGGATCAGACGAAACCCCACAACGCAGCAGAAGTAAGAATTATTTGGCTCCAGGGTTTCTGTCTGTCTGTCTGTCTCTCTCTCTCTCTGTCTCTCTCTCTCTCTCTGTTCTCTCTCTCTCTCTCTCTCAAAAGGTCATGCTGGGAAACCAAACTGATGGATTAGATATAGGAGAGGGTGATTTTCTGTTAACGAACTTTTTTTTGCTTTTTTTTTTTTTTTTTTTTTGCTGTTCCATCATCAATGCCACCTTAGTGGCTTAGCACCCACACTGCTCCTTCTGATCTCCCCCTGTCCACAGCCCAGCTTTGGCAATCCACAGGGAGCAGTCAAATGATACCCATCAGAGGAGACACTACACTGCTGGCGAGTTACTCTAGGTGGTTTTCAGTGGTGCCTGTTCTAACATGTGAGGGACATGACCAACTAAGCCCCCCAACTGACAACAGGGTTGTTTAGTTGCAGAGCTGGTGTGAGTGAGCTCTCTGTCTGGAAAATGCTACCACATCCATCCAACGACAGTCCCCATGAATTTGCTGATACCATTTGATCCTGGCAGAATCAAACCAAGGCCATAGACATGGAGACGCAGTCAAAACTGAGGTCACCATGAAGTACACAGAATTTGAGACTTTTTGTGCATATCGATGAGGATAAGGATGATAAAGATGATGCTATGGATTTCTACTCAGGGCTGTTCTCTCTGCTTACTTTCATAATACATCCTAGTGTTAACCAGGCCTGAGAGATACAGACACCTGCAGTGTTGGCCAGAAAATTTGAGCAACACTCTCAGAGATGCATCCATTAAGTAGTTGAAACTCGACTGTGTGTGTCCTAGTCTTCCCAACTGAGTCCATAGCTAACTCAACTCTGGGGTGGAGCCAGTTAGGAAGGAACATTCACAAAGAAATGGCTCTGATGGGAATTGAACCCACAATCTCTCAGCTGGGAGTCCGCAGTGGTGACCACTTCACTCCATGGTAGCTGGTTCCTGTTGACAAACTTGCTAGCAGAAGTAGAATGTGGGTGTGTGTGTTAATAAAAAGTTAAGGACTCTTTGTGTTTAATTACATTTTTCAGTATTACTGACGGTGAATTGACTCGCAGGATCTCAAGTTTGTTATGATATCTTGTTGGTTTCAAACAAAAATAAAATATAACAAACTATGAGGTAATATAGTTTACATTCACAATAAAGATATCAAAAAAGAAATATCCATGTAAAATGAATTGTGTCATTAACCATTGAAAATTCCTGTATACAGATTGACTAGTAAACCAGCTTATGAAACAAACCTGCATATCTTAAAGAAGAGCAGAACAGAACAGAAAAGGAAAAAGAAGAAAAAAAAAAAAAGGAAGAGAAAAGAAATATAAAGGAAATAAACCTATGAGTGTTTCAAGAAATGAATCTCTGAAATTATTCCAAGAAAATGAATCTGAAACTTTTCAAGAAACTAATCTAAAAAATGCGTGAATGTGAGAAGCAGTCAAAGCATATTGATACACAGTTGTCCTTGGCACAGTAGAACTAGAACCTAGAGGACTGGAAAAATAAACCCATCTGTTTGGTGTTGTCAGCTTTTATCCTCTTTAAGTTGTTGATGATATCACTGTAAACATGTTCTGGTATTATTTGTTTTCAGCTACTATCCATTTTGGCATGAAGGCCAGCGGTCAGCCAGGCAACACTCTTAAGGGCAGCAACAGCAGAAGCAGTCTTACCCAGGCAGCAGAGCGAGCCATGGCTCTTCGTATGCAGGCTGCTACAAAGCAGTCTCAGAATTCCAGCACAGAGGATCACTATGCCTACACACCTGAAGCCATCCAGTCTGGGATGTCCACACAGACTCCAGGAGACATAGAGTCGGAGGGCAAGAGAAGCTTCTATTCAGCTCCCGTGTTTCCGGGACAAATGCCAGCCAACCATGCCACGCCGTACATGCAGCAGCTCAACAATTTCAGCACAGCTCTCAGGAAGACTTCATTGAAGGCAGCAACCAAGGAGGGGGAGATGCTGTTGGTCAGTATGCTGCCCAGCAGAAGGGCCTTCCTGGCTTTGCCGATTTCCGGCGCCAGTTAGGCTTCTCAGAGGGCGCCGGTTATACAGAGTACCCCAATAACATGCCAGCTTCAGATCCGTTTTCATCAGCCAGTGCCATGCCAGACAACGGCAGCGGTTACTCTGGGTCTTCAGCCCTCCCGTCAGCATCCGCCTTTCTGGGTAGTGGCCAAGAGCCAGCATCCACATCGTACAGCAGCAGTTCTTCCATGCCAGTATATCCTGACATGTCTGTCTTCCCCCAGGCATGCCAGCTCAGGGGCAGGACAGGGTGACACCTGCTGGCCACAGCTCCCAGAGAGGGGGAGACCTTCAGCAGCAGTATGAACCCATGCTTCAGTTCCAGCCCCTTAAGTTGGAATAGAGGCCTCATGTCACGTTGTCTGCCTGTCTTTGAGTCTCTTCACCAGGTGTAACGGTCCTCTCTTGAGATACTTGTCAAGTAGGACTGTAAACAGAAAGTTGGGAAAGTGCTACATGGAAGACATGGCCATTGCCTCCATTACACAGGAACTTTTCAGTAAGGACTTCTGGAAATATGCATACACCTTGGGCATGAGTCGGTAAATCTCGCTCTGGTGAAGGCAAAAAGACAGTGTCCAGAAAGATCTTTGTCTAATAGGGAGGGAGATGTAATCATGAAGATGTGTATGGTGAGGTGTTACTGTCCAGTGTTTCTCAGCTACCAGTCCTGCCGGTTGATGATGTTTTTGACAAAGACAGTTGGAGGGGTGTTTTTCAGCTAGGATAACTGCTGGGCACAGAGGTTGTTGAGTTTTGCAGTGGTTTTTCACTCGGCAATTCTCAGGATTAAACATCTTCTGCTGGTAGCTTTCAGTTAGCTTTTTTTTTCAGGATAAAACCCTCTTCTGCTGGTAGCTTTTACTCAGCTTTTCTCAGGATAAAAGCATCTTCTGCTGGTAGCTTTCACTTGGCTTTTCTCAGATAAAACCCTCTTCTGATGGTAACTTTCACTTAGCTTTTCACAGGATAAAAGCATCTGCTGCTGGTAACTTTCAGTTAACTTTTCTCAGGATAAAACCATCCATTGGTGATAGCTTTGAGTTAGCTTTTCTCAGAATAAAACATCTGCTGGTAGCTTTCAGTGAGCTTTTCTCAGGACTAAGCCATCTTCTACTTGTGTTGCTCAGTTAGCTTTCCTCGGGATACAAATATCTTCAGCTCGTGGGTTTCAGGTAGAAATTCCCAGATAGAAATGTCTTCTGATGGTATCTTTCTGTTAACATACCTCAGGACAAAACCATCAGCTGGCAGCTTTCAGTTAGCGCTTCTCAGGTTAAAAACCATCTTCACCTAACCTAACAGGTTTTCAACTGGTTTGTTTCTTTTCTAAGGACAGAACCATTCTCTGCTGATTGGTTTCAATCAGTATTTTTCAGGGTACACACATCTTCAGCTGGTAGCTGGTTAGCTTTCTCGGGAAGAAAATATATCTCAGCTGGTAGCTTTCTGTTAGAATTTCTCAGGATTGTGTGCTGGTAGCTTTCAGCTAATATTTCATGGGATAAAAACATCTTCTTCTGGTGGCTTTTCTGTTAGAATTTCTCAGGACGAAAAGTTTGTGAGCTGATGGGTTTTAGTTCACGTTTGTCAGGATAGAAACATCGTCAGCTGACAGCTTGTAGTTAGCATTTCTAGTCAGGATAAGAGCATTTTCAGCTGATGGCTTTCTGTTAGCATTTCTCAGGATAAAAATATCTTCCTCAGGTGGCTTTGAGTTAAAAACATTTTCAGCCGTAGTAGAGTGTTTCAGTGTCACTCATCATGTATTACGAGAGGTATGAAAGTTCTGGTGTATGTATGAATGTATCATATGAAGCCAAGCTCTTTTTTGTGTATGGATGATTGGGTTTTTTTTTTTTTTGTTTTGTTTTTCAGTACTGGTTGTTTTATTCAAAAGTTTCCTGACGTGCTGTCATAATGTAACAGTATGGCTAACAACAGTCTTGAAGCAAAATCCCATTTTCCCTTCAACCACTTAATGGATGAAATTACATTAAATGGTTAGTTTTAGGTCCTGAATAATGGGAAAAGTATTTTTGATGATAGAGATGGTTTTCAATGCAGATGGAATGTGGTCCAAGGACAAACCAATTACAATTTGGTGTGGATGACAAAACAAATTCAGGAATGGTTTGGAGGTCATGGGATGGAATCTCTGAGTTAGGGTTTGATTGAAGGTAGGAGAACCATTTGGCCCTGGGGTCTGTGTTCCCCCTAGTGCCCTTTTAGTGATGACATCAAATGGTTTTCAGCTGCTTAAATTATATTTGCTCTCTTTCTGTCATCTGTTCTGGTTTGATATCAAATTCCACCCTGATGTAGTCTCTGTGGTCAATTTGGCTGTTGATAATATATCTTGAGGACTCATTGTTTTGATGATAGTTAATATTGTATAACTGTCCTGACATAGCCCTTGGTGTCATCAAGGCCATAAACAACATCATGTCAGAATGATGTAAACAAAATTGATATTTTTATCAAAAAAAAAAAAAAAAAAACGGAGAAAGTCTAGTTTAATCAGAAAGTGGCGCCACTTTCTCTAACGTCCCTTACTATTTATGATAAGGACACATCCAAGAATGATGCTAAAACAAATAAACAATCGTTGATTGCTTTCTCATCACTCTGGCTGCATGGGCATTGATCAGTAAGTCTGGTACGTGCAATATGAGTTATGTGGCTCTCCTTACTGAAGACCTTTCATAGACTTTAGGACAAATCTTTACTTGTTGATGATGTGCAGAAGTGTTAAAAAAGACAAAGCATGGAGTCACAACCACATAATCAACGAAGTTCTCAAGTCGTTGAGTATTATTATGATGCTTATGTTTACAAACGCGATTTTTTTATTTAGAGGACAAACTCCTGGTGGTTTGGTCTTCTGGCATATTGAAAACTCTGTTGCAGAAACAAAGGCTACATGGATGGTTTGAGCAATGGCATGGGCACTACTCTGTTAATCTTTTTCATTTCTTAATACATTAATTATTCACACCTGTGCAGTTGTAAACTTCTACTGTTTGTTTATTTTGTATAAAAGAGGAAAAAAAAAAACATTTTAGTACAGTAGGTTATCCCCACCCTCCACAAAGAAAAATGGGAAAAAAAAAAGCACCCAGTGAAATTTGTTTTTTATGGTTAATATACCAGCTTTTTTTTTTTTTTTTTTTTTTTTTGTTTTGAGGTTGGGTTTTTTTTTTTTGTTTTTTTTTTTTTTTTTTTCAGTTACATTTTGTCACAGTCAGTGCTCTCAGTTCGAACATCGTCATGTCATGCTCAAGTCTAATGAAGTTCAAATGCAAACCAGCTTCAATCAGTCTTTAACTTTCAATGAAGAGACTTTGTCATTGAACATACAGTGGAGAGCAAACAAGTTTCTGGGAACCTCCAGTTTTCAGGGAAACACTCTAGTGTCAGATGATGAATACTCCCAACAGGCAGAGCTGGGTGGACAGGTGTGTTGACTTGGAACATAAGGAAATGGGGGCATGAACCTGGGGTTCTTTCACTCTTTGAACACCTTTAAATTTGGACGATGTGTCAGGATCTTGGATCCGCATGAAAACTGGAAGACATCTGTCTTTGAGGAATCTACTTTAATCCTTCCCCATCCACATCCTATTCTTTATATACCTAATGTAAGAAACTTCCGTCACATTTGTGTCTCACTTGTGAAGGAAGCTATCCAAGCACAGCCAAGTTACTTTTGTTTTGTTTGTCTATATAGATGGCCTTCAGGCAGAAATGTGTTGCTTGTTTTGTTACTTCTGTTTTGTTTTGCAGTCTTATAATCAATCTGATAAGGCTTTTCTTTAAAGCACACAGACACACACACATACACAGACACACACACAGACACACACACAGACACACACCACACAGCACACACACACACACACACACACACACACACACACACACACACACACACACATTTTTCTTTGGTGGTACGAAGGATGATGAGGCAGTTTGGTCAAAACCTTCACTTGCATCAAACTGGTCCGGAATGTCAACACCACATTTACACAGTTACTAAGATATATGCAAGGGAACAGAAATTTTTTTGGAAAAAATTTATCTCTGTTGGTTATTCCATAGGAGTATTCTTTTGGAGTGTTGGTCTGAATGAGTGATTTCAGCTTGCTTGTCCGTTCACCACTTCTGAGTGTTTTGTTTTTTTGTTTTTTATTTTATTATCTGAATAATTCTGATTTTCATGTTTTATGTATTTGCTATGTACAGAAGATGAATTTTTTGGTCTGTCCATACTTCAGCCATGAAGCATGTTATGTTCCCAGTTTCTGTGTAAATTTTGGATATACTGAAAAACCTCTGAATTTTTAGCTGTCCAGAGAAACTGATCTTTAAAGGAGAGAAACCTTCATAGAGAAGTTGAGAAAGACAAACATAATGATTCTTCAGGGATAAAAGTGTTTTTAAACTCTTTTTCTGCCAGTTGTTCTTGAATCCCAGCACCAGCTAATTTCACAGACTCTCTCTCTTTCAATGTTTTATAAGTTTGTCAGTTTTGTAAATGATTCTGTGGATATTTGTTTTATCATAAATGGTAGTGCTTGTATTGAAAAATCTCTGATATATTATTCTTTCCCTTACTTCCAAGACAGAAAGCAAAAACCTTATTATACTCTCACTCTTGTCACTGATAAATGCGATCGCATTACCATGTCATCAGCCCCTGTTGCTACATTGGTAGTGAAAGGTTTATAGAAGAGAATATTTCTTCAGAGAGTCTTTATAGGATACAGCTGTATACTTGAAAGCAGGGATGGTGGTGGTGGTGGTGTAGGGGACGAAATCAGAGCAACTGTACATGTATGGATTATGTAACACCACACAACTTTAAAAAGATGATAATTATTTGGGATACTGATGTGCGCGATTATTGTTCTGCTGCATGTTGACGTGTTGTTGCTCACTGTTTTAGAGTTTAGATGGAATTATTCTGGACAGGTTTGCAGCATGTCTTTGATGTTTGTTCATTGGTCATGATACTCTAGTAGTTGTTTGTCAGTTTGTTTGTTTTTGTCGTTGAATAGTTGTTAATGTTAGTGTGTTTTTGTCTTTGATTTTAATAGTTTTAATGTTACCAATAATACAGGTTTTTCTTTGAGTAGTTTTGAGATAAGTATGAGTTTGTCTTTGAATTGTTTGTTGATGTACTTTTTTCTTTCAATAATTTGATATTAAAATGTGTGCGTTGTTAGAAAGTTTGATATTGACATGTTTTTTGTGTTTAAACACTTTGGATTGTTTGAACTACTTCTGTTGGTCAGTTTTTCATTATTCTTTTGTTTTTTTTTTTTTTTTTTGGTCTGCTTTTTTTCCGTCTCTCTCTCTTTTTTCCCTCTCTGCTTCTCTGCCTGTCACACGCCTTCCCCTGTCCCTGCGTTTGTCCTTCCCTCCCTCCCTCCCTACTTCTGTCTGTCTTTTTTTTCTCAGCCTGCTTGTCTTTTTCTGTCTCCTCTCTGTAAGTGGTAATTCAAGTCTGAACTGCATTAGTCATGCCATAGTCAAATCATAAAATGTTGATTAAGATGTCCAAGATAAAATTCTGACATAACAGATATAAAAAGGTCACTGAACTTGGATAACATGAGATGGCAAAAGTATAATGATGCAAGTTTGCAGGGCTTTTTTTCCCTGTTGTATTCATGTGGAACCTGTTAATAAAGACTGTCAGAAATCTTTAAAAATGTGGGTTGTAAATGGGATTGGGATTGGGAGGGACTCTTAATACTCAGGGAGGTCTAATAAATCAGAAAACAAAAAAGGTACTGAAAGCAAGTCTTTAAAGGGAGACAGTGTGAATAAGGTTTATCATTAAGATTTTGCTGTATTTGATCTTTTCACAGACATGAGAGACACATGGTTAGATGATTTTACTTTCTTCATATCTCCTTTTTTTGTTTTCTTTACTTTCCTTCCCACTTGACAGTGAAAGAAACGTGAGTATGAGGGCTGAAACCAAATAGATCTTTAGAATTTCTTAGCATTGTGTTATTTGTCATGATGGAAGCCACAACTGAAAACAGAGGGGGCAAAAAAAAAAAAAAGAAGTCTTCTGTCTTAAGATGAATGGTTGGCCCAGCTGGGAGTGCTGATGTGTGAAACCATGGGTATGAGATCAGTAGTCTTAAAACAAAAAAAAATACATGAACATTGGAATGGGAAGTGGTTCTTGCTTGTAGTCGAGACTGTGAGGATGGGTCTTCTTTGCATTATAACAGGATGTACAGTAACTGAAAAAAGAAAGAAAGAAAGGGTGAATTTTTTTCTTCTTGCATTTGAATTTACATTATGCCATCTGAGGAAGTTGTGTGTGTGTGTGTGTGTTTTTTTTAACTTCTTTCTCTGAAACAGTGCCAGTAGTTTATCCTTAGCAACAGCGGGGTATGATAATGGATGTGGAAGACAACTTTGTTGCACTAACATTTGTTTTTCAACTTTTGCGTTGATCACACATCGCCATTGTTATCATCAAGTGAATAATGTTTCACTCAGGTCCTGGTCTTCATTCTCAGTTTTGAATTTTGTACAGTAGGCGATTCAAGAAACACTTTAAAAGCAGTTGTTGTGTTTGGACTTCATGATCAGTGTGTGATCCTGTCCTCTTTACCTATACCTGTGTATCAGAGGCACAAATAGTTCATGAGCTGTACATAGGTGTGGGTATTTATTTGTAACACATATATTTGCAAAACTGAAGTGGTATTTCTTGAAATTCACTCTGGCTTCTGATCAAATGTACAGAACTACCTCAGTGGACATGTATCTGAACTTGTTTCTCTGTCCTGTCCCCTAACCATGTAGTTTTTACTCACTGGTGTACAGTTTGGAGTATTTTGTGTGTGTTTGTGGTTTCCTCTTGTTGCTGTCTAACTAGTGTTCTGGAGAAATGGAGAGAAGTGGATGTGAACAGTTCTGGACTATTTATCAACAACGCAATACAGACTCTCAGACTGTTGCTTTGGTTTCTGGAATGTTACCTTTTAGTTTAGTTGAGAGACAAATGAGAAATACAAAGAATGAGGTCTCTGCCTTAGGTTCAGATATGTTGACAGTCCTGAAGGTATTGTCCACATGGTCTGCTTCTGATACCCTTTGTTTCAAACCAACCTTTTCTGTTCAAAGTAGGCCAGTATGGTGTGATTTGTTAATACTGTCTCTATGATATAGTCTTGATTTTTGTTTGTTTGTTTTTATGATTGTTTACTTATTCAGGTCAGTTATTATTTCCCGCTTGCCTTAATGCCTTTTAAACAAACTCCCCTTTATAGTTAAACTAATATTGCCCCTCCCCTTTCCTCTTTCTCCCAGTCTTCTCTCCTCCTTCCGTCCTCTGCCCCCGTCCCCCTTTTTCTGAGTATGGAACCAAATTTTGGATATTTCATTTTTGTGCATTATTAATTGTTATTTAACATTTTTTCTTTATTATTTGACATACATCTGTTATCAATGCAATATTACATATATGTATCATTAATTTGTTTTTCTATGATGGGCAACACATGAGGTGTTCGTCAACATTTGCATTGTATTTAATGACTGTTTTAAATAGTTCTGGTGTCTTGTGTCACATAGTCACTGATGTGAGTTGTAGTTGTATAATGCATGTCATCTAAATGTACCAGATTATTGACGTCAGCAGTGTTGGGAGGAAGAAATACCATTAGGTGACAGTGATGTCCCGAGGAACGACTGGATCGCTACTGTCTAGGTATTCACTACTCATTTAGTGTAATGAAAATGTCATTGTAGGTTAGACATTAGTTACTCTGTCCCAGGGGATTTTAGCTTGTTGGTATCACCTTGGTTTTACCCAGCAGCCATTGAGACGTTCCTTTTGTCTGCCTCCTCCATCTCAGGGAGTATTACTACTGGGTTGACAGTTCCTTTGAATCCTGTTCACTGGTACTGAAGAGAAGCCTTATCAGAGACTGTAGCATGCTTGTGATAGGACAGGGCAGACAGATCAGGTCATCAGACTGTAACATTGTGATGTGATGGGGCAGACAGATCAGGTCATCAGACTATAACATTGTGATGGGATGGGGCAGAGACAGATCAGGTCATCAGACTATAACATTGTGATGGGATGGGGCAGACAGATCAGGTCATCAGACACATTGTGATGTGATGAGGCAGACAGATCAAGTCATCAGACTATAACATTGTGATGGGATGGGCAGACAGATCAGGTCACCAGACTATAACATTGTGATGGGATGGGGCAGACAGATCAGGTCATCAGACTGTAACATTGTGATGTGATGAGGCAGACAGATCAGGTCATCAGACTGTAACATTGTGATGAGATGGGGCAGACAGATCAGGTCACCAGACTGTAACATTGTGATGGGATGGGGCAGACAGATCAGGTCACCAGACTGTAACATTGTGATGGGATGGGGCAGACAGATCAGTCACCAGACTGTAACATTGTGATGGGATGGGCAGAGACAGATCAAGTCATCAGACTGTAACATTGTGATGGGATGGGGCAGACAGATCAGGTCACCAGACTGTAGTAACATTGTGATGGGATGGGGCAGACAGATCAGGTCTTCAAAAGTGGAATCTTTGTCATGGGATGGTGTAACGACATATAGGTCACCATTCTGTAATGTCTGTGTGCTGGGATGGGACAGTCAGTTTTTGGGAGATCCAACTGAGTTGTGGGATAGGATAAATGGGAGTGAGTGAATTCCTGGACACATTTTTCTCTAGTATGTGAACGAAAGACAATTGGCATTTAGTCCGAGATGCCTTGCCATGTGTCCACACACACACACACACACACACACACACACACACACACACATATATAAAAGTATTTGAACAGAGGATGGGGAAAAATGGGCTGACCAATATCTTGCTTCAGGGATGGAGGTGGTCCAGAACCAATTCCATGCTGTTGCTGGTGCTTTTCCGAGACTAAGGCTAAGACAGACTCCTGAAGACATGCAACTCCATCATGTCCCTGAGTTTTCAGTCCTGATCTTGGCAGATGGTAGATATGTCGTAAGCTCAGTCAGATAGTGTCTGACGACAGGGGGATGTTTGAGTAGAACAACAGGAATGATGATTGATTTGGACAAGTAGTCTTTGTATGTACATGCATGCATTTGTTTAGTCTCATGCTTGTGACAGTGTTTTTAGTTCAGTACTTTTTATGAAATTTCGCTTGAGGTTTGACAGGTAGTGTGATTTGTTTTCTTTTCGTGTGAAAATGTATAATTTTTTTTTTCACTTCTCTCATGAGTCTGTTTGATTCGTGTAGACACCCTGTATTCTCTTTTGCAACACTTATTCATTCATTTTGACTGTTGTTGCCAGCGACTGTTTTTTTCCCTTGGGTTTCATGTTTATCTTTCTTTCTTTGTTGCAAAAGCAGAATTAAAAACTTTGGAGGCAGACCATATCTCATGTGCCTACCCAAATCAGTTTCTTTGGCTTAGTACTGAAAAAATCTCAGGATGAACACACCTGTCTTCCCGCGCATCCTCATCCCCTAAATCCTGTATGTTTTACAGATATGGAATGATACAGACTTTCACTTATTCTCCTGATTCGTTTGTGTTGCACAGACATGGAATGTTATCGACTTTCCCCTTTCCTCTCAGTGCAGTATATTCTATAAACCTGGAATGTCTCCAGCTTTCTCTCTTCTTCCCCAAACTCTTTGTGTGGAACAGCCACCGAATGTTACAGACTTGTGCTTGTTTTGTCAGTCCTGTGTGATAGATGTGGAATGTTACAGATTTTTACAGCTTCCCCCAAACTCCCTTGTGCTGCTCAACATGGAATGTTGCAAACTTTCATTTCTTCCCCAAACTCATCTGTGCTGTACAGATGTGGAATGTTACAACTTCATCTTTCCCCTTTTTATTATGCAGATGTGTAATGTTACAGACTGATTTATGACCCCAACAGCTTTGTGGTACTCAACCACGGAATGTTATAGATTTTTACTTCTTTTGTTAGTTTGTATATTACACACAGACATGGAATATTACAGACTTCTGCCTCTTTCCATACACCTAACTCTTGTATATTGCACAAATTATGAAATGCTACAGATTTTACCTTTTGCCGGTCACCAAACTCCATTACATGTTGCACTGGCACAGAATATTGCAAAATTTTCATTATGTGAACATAAATTTCTCTTACTGATATATTACTCCGAAATAAAATGATAGGTTTTTCCTCTGTGGATTTTTTTTAAACAAGAAAAAAAAAAAGTGAAAAGTGAAACAAATATATGAAGAGAAACAGAGAACAACCTGTATGATCCACATGTTTTCTTCTGGAATGCAGTGTACTGATTTCAGTGTATGTGCACTGTACTTATCTATTCAGTCCCCTTCCACAGAGTTCTTATATCTTATCATTTCTCTAGATTGAGATAACTGTTCAAGGCCTTGAATCACCCTGAGTTTGGAAGATGTCCATTACTTTGTATAAACTTTGAAAACCAGGTTTCAAAGGTCATCTTTTTAAAAGAAATGAATCCATAAAATCAGTTTTTTAAGCTACATAAAGGGAATGTAAGGGCAAATGTGGTTAAAATCTCTTGGAATAAAACCCACATGGAAGATCATATATGCAGGCTGTCACAAAAGAAATCCCAAGTGAAGGAATGAGGAATGAAGAATTTGGACCGTGGGTTATGAAAATGCTTTTATGCTATTCTCTCTTTTTGTTGTTGTTAGGTCAGCTATGCTCTCTCAACTGTTTGTCCTTAATCATTTAAAATTTTTCTTGAAAACTGCTGTCAGTTTTACGTCCAACATTTGTATTGTATTCAAGCATTCTCTGCTTTTTAAGTGTAGCGTCTTATTGGGGACTGTCTGCTAGCTTAGGACACAGTGACCCACAACAACTCACCTGACATACTTAAACAGACACTTTGACCTTTCAAACAACAACAACAAACACACACACTTCCTTTGAACATCCAAAGCCTAACCCCCAGTGAGTTTCCAGCATGTAAATTTATCATAAACTTTCCAAAAGATTAGTTTTGGCAGTGAAAGGATGAGAAGAAAAAAGCTGAAAAGATGTATTTACAATGCTCAGATTCCTGAAACTACCAAAGAAAGTTGCAGGTCCATAACTTCGCATCATCACCTAGTGAAAAACTGATTAACCCCACTGGTCCATGGAGCACTCTGGACAGACAAATTGCGGGTGGATCCAGGCACCGCCCAGTGCCCCCCTTCAGCATGTATAGGTGATAGTACCTTACCTCTGCAGCAAAGGGGTGTAAGTGTAGATCATTCAACAAAAGCCTCATAGAATCATGAAATCCCTATAAGTTGTACATGAGAACCAAACTCCTGGGAAGAGCTGCTTCCTTCTGCACTATGTACACAGAAGTTTTTATCCTTTTACGCTCTCTTCCTTCCACCCATTTAAATGAACAGACGGGCTGAGGGTCGGGTACATTCCACAGGGGAAAGTTAAGTAGAAGGGCTGCGATTAGTCTAATAAAGGAACTCACACTGGCTGGGTTCAAGGTTGATGTGAAAGGTGTAAAAAAGAATATAACACACACACGTGGATTGAGGGCCTTCTGACCCATGCTCACCCAAAACAAGAAGAAGACAAACTGAACAAAATGGTCTGCCATACAAAAAAAAATGTACCCTCTCTTCAGAGTGGACAAAGAAGTAAAACATAACCCAGCATCATGGCCAAGCATGGTCCCTGACAGTGAACTCTGCTATGATCAAAAAGAAGGATGAAATAGACTGCAGTTTTACTGATAACAAGCTTTACTGGTAAAAAGGCAGGATACAAATGAACACACAAACTGCAAAGATGTCACAAGCAACAGACAATAGGAAATACATACAATAGGTGAGTGGGGTGGGGAGAAGGGGGAGGGGGGGAGAAATAAAGAAAAAAACTGGAAGAGTTAGTTTTCCACAAATGTTCACAGGTGTGTGATAGTTAAAGTTCAACAAGGGATTAGGCATTGCTGAATGAACTCCTTCCAATTCTACCTGGACGGTGATGTGCTGTCATGATGGTTTCAGGACAGTTCAGGTTTTCTCATTTGCACCAAAGTTCACAGTTGGGTTGTAAGCATTAGAGCGACCCATAAACATAACATCATTTTTTTTTTTTTTTTAAAGAAGTTTCTTTATGCGAGTGCATATTAGACCCAGTCACCATTATATTCCATTACACCCCTCTCCTTCGTCTGTCGTGCTCACCACTTCCATCTCCAGTTTTGAATGGTGCATTATCAATCTAGTCAAAAGTATAACTACAATGCTTAGAAATGCAGATATTTTATGTTCTGGTTGTTATGTTAAAGTTGTTTTCTCAGAGTGGTTTTGTTTATACAGCATATCGCTACAGATTGGTTGTCATTTCTCATCTTCCTGCCTTGACTGGTAGGGTTTTTTTTAAATTGGTTTTTAGACTGTGAATATATGTATAGAGTAGAGCAGGAAGAATGAAGCAAACTATTGAAAGGATAAACTGATTTACAATTTAGAGGAGCCAAGAATATAAATGAGGGAAAGAGAGAAAGAAAAAAATACAATGTGAAATTAACGCACATTGATCAGACAAAATACAACTTTCCCATATAGATCAGCATGTGATAGAAACAAATAATTTGGAAGTGCAGCGAGACACTCTATGGGGAGCAAGTACACCCGCACGTATACCAACTCTGTAGTTAAACTGAAATAGTGCGGTCCAGCTAACAGTCTGTGAAGTATTGAAAGTTGGTTTACACAAAATCTTTGTACATTCCTGATTAATTGGTTGACCGTTTACCTGGGATGTCGTTGGGGTTTCTGGGGTATAAATGTGAGCATGTAAACACCAGTTTTAAGATGTACAATTCATAGCTCTGTTTTGAATGAAACGCTCTATTTTTGAGTGTTGATTACCATGACGATTGAATATTGTTTATTCCCCAGTTCCTCTGGTCTTGCTCCTCTAGCATAAAGTCATGAAGCATGACAGTTCACAAGCAGGATCCGGGTTCATAAGCTGTTGAATCCCTTTAGAGTTTTGAAATCTTTTTGAGGCCTTGCATCCCCTAAACATTAGAATCCATCATCTTTGAGGAAACTTAAACACCCCTCCCCCCCCCTTCACACACACACACGCTTGCAAAATCATTTTTATCAATCATGAATCATTGCTTTTAAAAGTTCATTGTGTTGTATGGTGTTTGGTTGGGTTTTTTTTTTTTTTTACTGAGGGGTACACAGGCAAGATAATTTTCCGATTGTAATTGGAAATCCTACTAAAATTTGGCCCTTAAGTTCGTTTTCGTAAATAGGCAGTCCTAGGACCCAAGCCTAATTTTCAGACTTGCTCACAAATTTCCATTCATATCTTTGAAAATGAAAACCCCCAAATTTTGTGTTAAACTTAGAATTGAATATGTAAATCTCTTAATCATCCAAGCAAGACAAATCACAAGTACTGGCAAACACATTCAAGGAAAGTAATTTTGGAATAGGACAATATAGAGTAAATCAGAATGGTGTTTTATTTTATTTTTTTTTTTTCTTCTCAATTCTGCTGTAAGCATTAGTTTCCAATTCTATCCTGAAAAAAAATTGAAAGTTTAGAAAAGCAGCCATCACTACTTCCACCTGGAACAGCCAGTTTTTGGTTCCCTCTCATTTGCATTCTTTCGCTTCATGGCCCTGTTGTGGCCTCTGGCAGAATAATAAACAGCATTATGTAACTTTCTTTACTTCTCTTTCATTCTCTATTTCTCGCGCTCTTTTTCTAGCTGCTTCAAGGATGTTATGTTTTCAACTTTGTCTGCTGGTTTATTTGTCTGGCTAGAGGATGATTGAAAAATGAAAAAAAAAAAAAAAAAATGACAACAGACTTTACTGAAAGTTGGTGGAAGGATATATGCACCTCATGAATGAATCCTTGAAATACAAATGCACATCTCTTGTTTAGATCTGGATCAAAACTGCGGATCCATATACATCAAGCAAGTTTACTCAGGAAGGACACAACTGATTTTAACAAAACTCACTGGAAAGATGGAATGTCTTCCAAGAGCAAAGTGATTATGTTTTGGTGGGGATCTGGATCAGAGTGTGGATCTGAGATCTGTTTGACCTTGACGGAGGCCTGCTCAGTCCCCAGGTGTCATTCTAGGTTTTTATTTTCATTGTTGTTGTTTTTAATTTTCTAAAAATAAATTCTTTACCTTCTTTTTAACAAAAGCAAGAAGAAAAAAAATTCTATGGCAACAAAACAATTATAGATAGTTGAAGTAACTTGTTGACAAGGAAGCCAAAAAGCAACTCAGAACACAGGAATGGGGATACACACATGTGCACAAACACAAAAGAGAAACCAAAGAGACAAAAGGATCAAATTGACAAAACCAGAGAGAGGAATGTACGCGACTTTCAAAGCTTGCCAGAATGCCAGCTGCAAAACTGTCCGCAGTACACAAAGGGTGGTTTATGTAACAAAGGTTAGACCTAGATCTGAAAGATACAATATGCATGGATGTAGACATAATTAAATGAGTGTAGTATAAACAATCAGATATTCATAATTTGGTTTGTTTGGCAAGTGCTGTGTTCACTTTCTTTCCTTGATAAGAGCTGTTTGATGCATCCCATTTTTCGTTCAAAGCTTTTTAACTTTTATTTCATGCCTACTTCATGTAGGCAGATACTGAACAAACCCTTGTAATGTTTACAGTGATCAACAATGACAAAGATGATTTTGGCATGTTTTAAAAGATAAGATGCTGCAACCAGATTGATTCTTGGAGTGAACTGATTTAGCAAACAGTTCCAAGAAAAAGCCATTTGAAGAATGCAAATGTTTGTTTTTAAAGCAGGTAGTAAGGAATTAAAAGTTTTTGTTTGTTAATAAAATATATGTAAAATGTGTTTGATTCACAGAGAATGCAAATGTTTGCTTGATTCCAATGGAATGTAAATGTTTAATCCATGGAAACAAATCTTAAATAAATGTTAGCGAACCGCCCAGAGAAACATGGACAACAAACGAGTCACTAGACAAAACACAATGCGTTTCGACCTCTTAGGTCTTCTTCAGGTAAGACACAAATGAATAAAGTAACAAAAATTCACTTAGCGCTGAACTCTGAGGCGATCAAAGCTAAGTGAACTTAGCTTTGATCGCTTCAGAGTTCAGCGCAAGGAAAAAGGCATTGAATCATTGTTGATTCAACGCCTTCTTCCTTGCGCTGAACTCTGAAGCGATCAAAGCTAAGTGAATTTTCATTGTTTTATTTGTTTGTGTCTTACCTGAAGAAGACCTAAGAGGTCAAAGCACGTTGTTTTGTCTTGTGACTCGTTTGTCCATGTTTCTCTGGGCGGTTCACTAACATTTATTTAAGATTTGTTTTAGATTTACGCCTGCAGTCATCTCACTTTGCATCTAGATCCAATTCATGGATCAAGAAAGATGGCATTTTGTAAAGCGATAATGTGCAGTGTCCAATTCATTTTGACTTTGAAACAATAATAGACAACGAACAGTTCCCCCCCCCCCCCCCTTTTTCTCTCATCTTTTCTCCACAACCCATCCTTCCCAATGTACACATAGCCAACACCACCCCACAGACATTCCCAGTTGTTGAATGCTACATGTGTCCCATTCCAGTCAGTGTTGTTTTTTTTCCTTCTCTGTGCACCAAATACACAGTCATTACATAATACCTGTTGTAGCTGTATGTAACGTGTAAGCTGCATAGTTTTGAAATGGCAGTTCTTGTAAAACATCCATTCATTCATCCATCCATTCATCCATCCCCCTATGCCATCCCCATGATGTCTTCTTTCCTTCAAAAATTAATATCAGTTTGGTTGTAACAAATGTCAAGAATCAATCTTTCGTTCAAACCAACTTCTGAGAAAGATGTATTATGTTGTGGTGGAGAACAAATGGTATCTTGCCCAGCTGCATCTGTATGTTGACATGATGTTTATAAATGTATTTTAATACATTTGTCAACTTTTATTACATGTAATATGTTTGTACATGATTGTAGATATTGTGGTTTACATATAGACATGCACCATCATATTGTTTCAGTCTGCAATAATAAATGAACATATACAAGGCATGAATGTTTGTCACATGAATAATGTTGGTGTGTTAGTTATGCTGTTTAATCAAACATTTCACATACCCCCCCCCCCCATCTGCTCTATTCAGATTTCTTTTAAAAAGCAACCTCAGGGAATCTTCCTTTTTTTTTTTTTTCAAAATATCCCCCATCTTTGTACCATAGTTTTATCCAAACATCGCGCGCCTTTCGACTGTATTATGTCCAATCCAATATGAGATTACTGTGGAAAAAGTCTCAGTTTTTTTTTTTTTTTTTTTAGCTCTATCGTTTTAGCCAGAGACAGTGACAGAGAGGGAGAGAGAGAAAAAAAAACAAAGGGAGAGGAGAGGAGACTCCATTACCATCTACAAAAAATTGTGTTAGTCATGCATTGTGTGATACATTTCTTATGTGAATAAGTGCCGCAAGGTGTCAGAATTAGTAGCAGCTGGGCATCAAACAACACCAAACATAATCGCCGTCACTTTCATTGATTTTGTGCTTTGTTTATTTTGTTGTCCTTTTACTTTTCCATGCTTTTTTCTTTCTTTCTTAGTTTTGTGTTTGTTTCACTTGTCCAAGCTGTCAAAGATGACGATTTGTCCAGGAAATATGTGGTCGGGATCAATATTGTCAATACCGTCACTTTCCAAATTGTAATCGTTTGATTGGGTGGTGAGGGGAGGGTATCATATATGCACATAATTTGATATAGAATTTCTTTTTATACTCTTCAGAAGCCCATTCATAGTACTGATAAAAGTGTTTTCTTTCTTTTGTTACATACTGTATTTGGATGAAAACAGAATATTTGCCACCTTTTTCCTATCATGTTTTTGTATTCTGTGATTATAAACTTATGTGTGATGAAATATTTGGTTACCCTCCATTCACGCAGGTCATTGCTATACGACCAAATCAGGCACTTTCAAAACTGCAAGCGCTTGCTGTTTGATTAAAAAAAAAAAAAATCTGATTGGTTGAAACAATAGGGAGGTACAAAATGCTGTAAGTCCAAATCTAAACAGCCCTTTTTTCTCTCCTAACTCAGTAGTTTGATTCCAACCAGTTGGTGGCTATGCACTTTGTACATGTGTGTGTGTGGTCCTTCTGGATAAGGTGGATTTTTACAGAATTTTGCCATGGACAATGCCTCTCTGTTGCTGTGGGCTCTTTTACATGTGATGTGTTCAGCACACAGAATCTCAGTTGACCATGGCATCCAGCAGAGTAGCACTCAGACCACCCTTTAAGGTCTGGTGGAGGAGGACAGAAAATGAAGATCCAATCCTGTGCAGGCCGATATCAACAAACCTGGGGTTGCCTCTCCTCTCTCCAAAAATTCAATATGTGTGTGTGTTTTTTTTTCCTTCTTTGTTTTGTTTTGTTTTGTTCAACATGTATTGCTATCTCCAATGCTGGTTTTTCTTTCTCTATAGTTTTTGGAAATTACAGTTGAACATTTTGGTCCTTCTACTTCATCCATTTGACGGCAGCAGGTTTGAACACAAAAAGTCTGGAGTAAAACAAAAGTCAAGAAACCCTCTCCTCATGCACCCCACACCCCCTGTAACAACAACAACAACAAAAGTCAACACTGCTGATTCTGATATTTTTCTCGCCATGACCTCAATATCTGAATTTACCACAGGTATAAATGAACTAAGCATTGGGGAGAGGGTGGTGGCAGGGAGGACAAGGGAAATGAATTTTTGAGAGAGGGGGAGGGGGATGACTAGGACAGAGAGATGGACAGAAAGGAAAAGAAATATAGATATTTTGATAAAGGAGAAAATGACTCACACTACTAAGAAATGGACTTTTGTTTCTATTATCACAACCAGTGTCTGTCTGTCTGTTTGTTTTGCTGTCCATCAGCAAGAGTACAAACAAAAGGTGCTAAACTGATTTCAATGAAACTTTGCAGAAAAATAATGGAGTGTGACCCTCCAACAAATCTGACCGATTCTGTTACTGATCTGGATCAAAGGGCAGGATCTGTTAGCAGGATTACATCAAAATCAATTAACCAATCTTAAAACCAGTATCCCTCAGCGGAATTGCACCAAAACCAATGAATCAGTTTGAAATCCAGATACTTCACCAGGATTGCACCAAAACTACAACCAGTTTGAACAACATGTGAAGGAAAGACAGATTGTGACTCAAGGACAAACCCGTTCACATTTCTTTGTGGATCCATGGTGCAGAACCTGATTAAAAGTGGAATCAGCTATCTGTTTGACTGTGGCAGGTGTCTGTGCTCTCCTCAGAGGCCTTTCTAGTTGTATTTTGCATGCATAAGTTGGGAAGTTGTCACATTTACCTTATAAAGTGTTTTTAGGATTCTTTGATATTTATCAACTGTATGCATTCTTGAGGGGACGAGATGGGAGAAGGGGATGTAGGGGAAAGGAAGAAGACTCAGACAGCCCAAGGAAGTCCCCCATTCATTCAGTTACATAATGGAATTAAGATATATATATATATTTTTTTAGAATTCACACACACACACACACACACACACACACACTCACACACACACATGGTAAATTGTTTATCTACATTTTGACATGCTCAACTTTGCATTCTCTTGAGAATGCATACATACTTAAGTGGATACTCACACATCAGTTCTCACACTTAGACACATACATCCACATATTGCACATTGCATATTCTCTCACACTTTTTAGATGTTCAAAATAATGTTGACTCACCTCTTGTCTTAGCTTTCCTATGTAGCATTTTGTTAGTGTTTGTTAAGGGAAAAAAGAAGAAAAGAATATTGGTAGATTAAAAACATGTTGAATGTACAGTTTTCTATTCTCTAAGTGTTTCTGAAGAAATCTATCATTGTCTCATGATTGTACACACACACACACACACACACACACACACACACACACACACATATACACATATATATATATATATTCTTTGAGAGAGGGGGTTGGAGATTTTTTTTTTTTATTGTCTTAGTGTTGTTGTGTTTTTGTTAAGATGATTATTGTGACTGCGTACTAGTTCGGCATCCATCTGAATGTTGTTCAATAAAGGTATTTATTTCCAGTCATAGTCTTTTCTGGAGGAACTGATTCATGTGGATGTGAAGTGTTCCTGTTTCCTCTTCCTTTCAGAAGTTTTACCTACTTTCTGCTGTTAATCCCTTTCCCCATCTTACAGCCTGCCTGCCTGTATGTTTGTCTCTATATATCTACACACACACACACACACACACACACACACACACACGTGATCTTAGTCACACGTACATTCTATCTCCAACATTCTATCTCCACACACACACACACACACACACACACACACACACACACACACACACACACACACACACACACAGAATGCATGCATACACATATCCATGTTGAGATGTTTAATTTAAATGAGAATATATCCATTTGTGCTTAAACTTGCCTGCATATGCACACGTGTGTACACACATGCAGTCACACTTTCATAGTCACATATTGTTCATGCAGTCTCACACACACACACACACACACACACACACACACACACACACCATGCACACAGAAGATACACCTTGGCACAGATAACAGGGAAGCAGTCCTCAAAAGGTGCGTGTGTCTATGAACAGCTTTATCACTAAAGTTAGGCTTTATTACATCTCAGAAACCAATTTCTGTCAGATGTATGCCAGTACAAAGGGCTGCAAGTCCAAACCTGGCAACGGGTAAAAGTGCAACCACATTTTCTTGGACTGTTTGTTGTTATTGTTGTTTGTTGTTGTTTAGTTTTCCAGGTCAACATTTGTGTAAACCTTCTAGTGCCAAGCTGCCCATGCACACAGAAGATGTTGCGGATATATACATGCATAGTCATGTTCAGTCCATGGATCATGTTGATCATCTGCGACTGATTTGGTGAGAGCAACATTCAAAAGACTGAAAAAAATTAACTTCTAACAGAATAACCCGCAAAAACTATGACAGCAATTCTGCAAACCACCATATGAACAACCCCATACACAACCCTGTAAACAATCCCACAGGCAGTCCATCCCATCCAGCGACAGTCCACAGAACTTAGTCATACTGGCGATCACAACACATACTCACCAAGGGGATAGGTATAAAGAAGAAATCAAAACTGAGGTCACCATGAGAACAGGGCCACAGAATTTCAGACTTTTTTCTTTTTTTTTTTTTTTTTTTGCTGATCGATGATGATGATGATGCTATGGAACTCTCATTCTGCTCTGAGTATGACAGAGTATGACACCTTTTTCATAATATATCCCTACATCAATCAGGCCTGAAAGATACAGACACCTGCAGTGTTGGTTACAAAATTTGAGCATCAGTCTCAGAAACACATCCATTAAATGGAATGAAACTCAGCTGTCTTCTAAACCGAGTCCAACTCAACTCTGGGTACGAGCCATTTGGGCAGCAAAATCCCACAAATACATGGTTCTGATAGGAATTGAATCTACAACCTCCAGGGCCAGAATCTGTGATGTTAACCACTGTGTCGGTGTGGCTATTCACATAAACAATCTTGTCAACAACTAGGACAACTGCATAAACAACCTAAACAACCCTGTAAACAACACAGCAAACAACCCTGTAAATAACACAGCAAACAACTCTGTAAACAACACAGCAAACAACCCTGTAAACACCACAGCAAACAACCCTGTAACACACAGCAAACAACTCTGTAAACAACAACACAGCAAACAACTCTGTAAACACCACAGCAAACAACTCTGTAAACACACATCCCTGAACAGAACCCTAAAACAACTATGTAAAATAACACTGCAACTAATCATGTAAGAAACGTTGTAAACAACCCTGCAAATAAACCCTGTAAATAATCCTGTTAACAGCACTGTTAACAACATGTAAAGTACTTTGCAAATCACCTTGTAAGCAACCCTACAAACACCCTGTAAATAAACCCACAACTAACCCTTTGAATGAAGCTGTCAATTATGTGTAAACAACCATACAAACAACTCTGTAATCAAACTTATAAACAACTCTATCAACAACCCTATAAACAAACCTGCAAACCACCTTGTAAACAACCCATCAACCAGCTCTGTAGCCAAATTCAGTAAACAATCTTTACAAACAACCCATCAAAACACTGTGTACACTGCCCAGCAAACCATCCTGTAAACAAACCAGCAAACTGTTACGTAAAACTACTTGTGAACAGCCCAGCAAGCCATCCTGTAAACAAACCAGCAAACTATCATGTAAACTACTCTGTGAACCGCCCAGCAAGCCATCCTGTAAACAAACCAGCAAACTATCATGTAAACTACTCTGTGAACCGCCCAGCAAACCATCCTGTATTCAAACCAGCAAACTATCATGTAAACTACTCTGTAAACAGCCCAGTAAGCCATCCTGTAAACAAACCAGCAAACTATCATGTAAACAACTCTCTGAACAGCCCAGCAAGCCTCCCCATGATTGAGCCTGTGAAACGATCTAGCAAACCCACCTGAAAACCAGACTTCAAAAAAACCCTATAAGCAACCCTTCAAAAGACCCTGATAATCCTGTAAACAGCCTGCAGGTGAGTGCCGGGGGCGGTGGAGATAACAGGTTCAGGTTCAGGTTCAAAATAGGGACAAAATCTTAACAGATTCATTAAGCCTCACGGCTTATAATTTGTCCCATCATTCTATGAAAAATAAGTTAACATCAAGGTCATGAGCATGCTCAAGATATTTAGACATCGTAATCAAATAATACATCTATTAGCATGTTTCCTTTGTCTATAAGATTTTTGAAAGCATTTAAATTAGGGGCACGTTTAATATTTGGTGCAAGTTGATTCCAATAAGGTGCAACTCGATTACTGAAAGTGAATTTTCTTCTGTTAGTACGGCTAAACTCAATGTGAATTTTATCAGTAGGGTTCTTGTTTTGTCGAAGTTAGATAAAGTAAAAAATTTAGTAGGGTCAATATCATCAACATGATTAAACAATTTGTAGGCTTGAATCAGGTCACCCCGTAATCGTCGAGCTTTCAAAGATGGTAATTTCAACTTTTCCAATCTATCTTGATATGGTAGGTCTTTCAATTCCTTTATCAATTTAGTAGCTCTCCTCTGTACTTTTTCTTGCGGAAGACTGTCTTTTCAAATATGGATACCAACACATATTTCCATACTCAAGGATCGGCCTGACTAAGGCTTTGTATAATTTGAGAAAAGTATCTTTATTTAGAAAATCAAAAGAACGCGTATGATTCCGATCACTTTATTTGCCTTATTTACAACATTGTACACATGATTATCAAAAAGTAAATTTTTATCAAAAATGACCCCCAAGTCTTTTTCTTCTTCACATTTGGTTATATTAACTGTCTGAGCACCTTTAATAACATAGTCATGCTCGGGATTCTTTTTGCCAATATGCAGTACTTTGCATTTTGAAGCATTAAAATATAAGTTCCATGTCTCTGACCATCTTTCCAAAGTATCAATATCCATTTGTAACAATTCATGATTTTCTGAAGTATTATAAATTTTGTATCATCAGCAAAAATCTTACAAAAACTGTGTAATGATTGAGGTAAATCATTTATAAAAATTGTGAATAAATATAGGGCCAAGAATACTACCTTGCGGAATTCCACTCTTCACCAATGTTTTACTAGAATAGGTAGCCCCAACTTTAACTCGCTGAGTTTTATTCTTTAAAAAATCCTTGATCCAATTTAATACATGGCCTGAAATTCCATAAGAACCTAATTTTATTAGTAATTTTTCATGTGGCACTGTGTCAAAAGCCTTACGAAAGTCAAAATATATTACATCAATGGATTTTCCTTTATCAATCATCTGAGTCAAGTCTTCCATGACCTCCAATAATTGAGTAGTACATGATCGATGTTGTCGAAACCCATGCTGACTCTGGACGTAAAGGTTGTTTGTCTCCATATAATCAACTATGACATCACGAATGACTGACTCCAAGACTTTACCTGTTACACTTGTTAAGCTGACTGGTCTGTAATTACCTGGGTCTGTTCTAGTACCTTTTTTAAATATAGCTGTCACATCAGCTGTTTTCCAGTCGGATGGAACAGATGCATCTTCAATCGATTTATTAAATAACACACATAAAGGTAAAGATAACTCATTACTCAATTCTTTTAATAATTTAGAGACGGAATTTTATCAGGCCCCTTGTGCTTTATATGGCTTCAGTGCACTAGTTTTTTTGCTGTACAGCTGCAGGAGTAATTATTATATCCGATAAAGTAATTCCATCTGACCTTGATGCAAAATCTAATTTAGGAAGATTACTCGTGTCCTCTTCTGTAAAAACACTAGAGAAAAAATTATTTAATGTATTTGCTTTATCTACATCCGATACAGTCGTGTCTCCATTTGGCATTTTTAATAAACTTATGGTTGGTTTGCATTTCATTTTAGATTGTACATACTTCCAAAATATTTTGGGACTTTCTTTACATTGATCTGCAATGTTTTTTTCATATTCCTTTTTTGCCTTATTAATTGATTTGTTACATTTATTTCTCATAGTCACATATTTTAAATAATCTTTACCACCTTTGTGTTTTTAAAAATCTTATAAACAGTTTATACTTCTTTTTTATTATTCTCATAGCTGATTTGTTCATCCACATGGGAGTTACCTTAATATGTTTTCTATTTTTCGCTTTTGGAATATTTCTCTCCATAGTAGCATGAATTTTATCTTTAATAAATTCCCAACACTCATTAACATTTAAATCATGCAATATAGTCCAGTCAACATTACCTAATTCTGATCTCATTTGATGAAAGTTACCCTTTTTTTAAAGTCAAATCTCATCTCAAACTCTTCTTTATTTTTTCCACTTGTTATATATAACACAAACGAGAGCACCCAGTGGACTTAAATGTTCGATATCTGAAATAATCATATCATTGTTAACAATAATTAAATCAACAATATTTGATCTTTGACCAATTCTATGACGTGTAGGATCCTTTACCATTTGATGTAAATATGAGTCATGTAAGCATTCTATAAACTCATTATCTTTTGTACCAGACCACTTTCCCTTCCAATCAATAGAAGGAAAATTAAAGTCACCCGTTATACATACTATATCAAAAGCTAACATTTTATCGGATTTCATAAGTTCAAAAAGAAGTTGTTGTTTAATTCAGTAGAATTAGGACTTTTATTTTCAAACCATCATTGCTCAAGAAATGGGCCCATACACTTTCTTCAAAATTTGAACTGTTTAATTCTGAACATGCCTGTGCATTCAGATACTCAGATACATAGAGTGCAGTTCCTAATTTAGGATTATTATTTACAAAAAAGATCAAAACCAGGCATATCATAGTCAAAGTTATTGAAATCCTTTTGATTTTTTGAAAATATCTCAGTGACTGCAACAACAGACACATTCTTTTCACTAACAAGGGCCATAAGTTCATATTTTTTATTGAACAAACCATCTGCATTTGTGTATAATATCTTACAAGATGGAATACTGGACTTAACTGAAAACATGTTAAATCTATTTACATCTCTCTTCTTCTTTTGATCCGAATCCTGCTGTCAGTTCTCCCCCTGGCCACTCTGGCCAGAACTAGGACATTTCCTCCACTGGACGATCTGACCCTTTCGTATGATCAGGTCAGTTTCACCATTATCTGACCTCCTCTCTGGCGTTCTGCTTTTAATTCCCTGTAATGCTTTCTTTCCTGGGGGGTATAGTCTGGATTGATGTAAACTCTTTTTGAGCTATCTAAAATTCCTGTGTTCAGTTTACGAGCATTGCCAAGAATCCGTTTTTTTTTCACTTCAATTGATTTGACTTTGACCCTCAGAAGTCTTGGTTTGTTTCCTCCAACAGGACCTAATCTCACAGGCTCATCGATACTTTCATCCTCTAAATCCGGGCAAATTTTTTTGACCAGAGAATTTACTTTTTGTAAGTCATTTTTTTCTTTTCATCACCTCCTGTTTTGTCACTTTCTGTTAGACCGATAACTATCAGATTCAGTTCCCTCTTTTCTTTTTCAAGTTTTTTTATCCAGGGCTTCTACCACCTTCCTCTCCACAACTTCCTCAATCTTCTCCAAAGTATCCCCTGTTTTTCAGTCTAGCTATCCGCTCTTCATTGCTCTGTTCATGGAGAGCAACAAGTCCAATTTTGCCTCAATTGGTCCCCTTTTTTCACCCTCCCCTGACATACATGGCTTGCACACCCACTGAATGGCCGTATTGCCTTCACTCAGAAAGGCATACTCTCTTTGGGTGAGTTCGGCACACTCCCTGTGCGACCATTGCCGACAATCGTGGCACTCCACCCCGTCTTCCCATCCTCAACTGCAACAAAACGACCCCGCCTGAAAGCTCTCAAGTCCAGGTTGTTCCCAGACTAATATCAAAGTAATATCGTAATATTGTCCTCTCTTAAGGCATATGCAGTTTTTGTATTTTGTTTAAATCCTGGAGCATTCTTTGCCAGAGGCACCACACAATTTACCTGGTTTCGTTTGTACGTTTCAAGTTTGTTGTTTATAAAGTTGTTTACAAAGATTTTTGGATGAAAAAGACAAAATATGTAAGGGGAGAGTACTGCTACAGAAATGACATGGCCAAGATGGCTGTCAAGTGAAACAAAAACGGACCTGAGGCTCAAGTCAAATCAGTTTGTCTTGCTTATTGTTGGTGAATATCGGCTTTGAGAAAGCCAGAACTGTATTATGCAAATCAACACGTCAGAATACTTAATCGATCTCAACCGTGGGTCGTAGAATTTGTAGCACACGGTACTGACTCCTGATTACCTTTCTCAGTTTCTGATTGATTCATCGTAAGTCCTGAGGGTCATAAATTCTAAAACTGAGGACCGTGAACCTAAGAGGATCAGACATCATGATGGCTTCACCAACAGACCTTTGTAGCAAGAAACGAATGGCAGCGTCATGTGGGATCTTAGTTTTGTGAGTAGTGGTAGTAGTAGTACTTTCATTTTTACGTCCTTTCACAAAATTGTGCGATATTAGACCTTTTGTTTTAAAGTAAGTGTTCCTCACAGCTCGGAGTTTTACACCATCATCCGCATGTACATGTCAGTGAGACAATTGTGACCGTGTGAGTTTTGTCAGACTGCCTCCTGTTGTCTGCGATCTGTGTCTAGCTGTCTCATTCTCTGTCCTTATCGACTCTGTTGTTATGTCTTCCCCACTTCTCAGTGTGTATGTCAATGATCGCCCTTGTAATTTTGGGAATATGCACAATTGCATGGTATTTGTAAAAAAAAAAAAATTCCTTTACAAGATCAGAAAATAAATAACACAACCAGGAAGAAATGAAAATCTTGGCCCTGTTTGTATTAGAAGGACCAATCAGATCCCATAGTTTCTCAGGATACAGAGGTTAAGGCATACTTGGGAACTGAAATATCATTAATTGTGTTAGCTCCACACAAAAATTGCCTCAGCCAGACAGCTTGCAGGAAGTTGAGGAACATCCACAGGAATCAGTTCAAAGGAGGGCTGCACACTTTGTCACAGGACGTTACAACTCCTTCAACGTCAGCAGCCTCATCAAGCACCTAGACTAGCACCCCCTAAAGCAGTGAAGGAAGATCACCAGACTGGCCATGATGTTTAAAATTATACATGGCATGGTCTGCGTGGATAGATCCCAGCTGATTCCTGCTCCAACCCAACAGCGTAGAGGACATGATCATCAGTTCAAACAACCACAGTGTCGAACTTTGTACTGACAGGGGTCTTTTTACCCATGCAGCATAAAGGACTGGAATGCCCTGCCCGACGCAGTTGTTGAGGTAGAGACTCTTGACACATTTGTGTCAAGAGCAAGAAAACTACAGTAAACACTAAACTTCTTTTTTTTTTTTCTTTCTTTTTTGCTGTGTGCTGCGCCAGCCCACCGTAAAGCATCAGAATAGTCAACATGATGACTGAGGACGTTTAATGGAGAAGATGAAGATGGAGATACTGTGTCATGCTGCTACTGTGCTGCCACATGCGATCAGGCATCATGAGTAGTGCGCAATAAAGTCACCTTCAGAACCTGCAGTGCAGTTAACATTGCAAACACAAGCACAGTTGGCATGCTAGCAATGGTATGAACATGAGATTGATTTATCCCAGATGTTTTCCTCAGCACGAAGTGTGGAAAACAACTTTCTCAAAGTAGCATACCCATATATATATACAAGCAAGTTTTACAAAGCAGCTTTTCTGTTTTTACGGATGCAGTGGTTAATGTATGTGCCATGCCATAAATCTTATTAAAATTTTGAATTTTTTACAACCAGTAGCAAACTCCACGAATCCAAATGGGTCAAACAAAATTAATAGGCTGGTCATGGCATGACAGTAGCCACATTTACCACCATGTATTCTTCAGCTTGAAATACAAAAGCAGCTTTCTGTAACTTGCAATGTTGCATACTTACATACCGGTGGATGGACTTCCAGATGTACGTATGTCTTTGTTTTATTTACTCTGTATGCTGTTATGTGTGTATCACTGTGTGTGTGTGTGTGTGTGTGTGTGTGTGTGTGTGTGTGTGTGCGCTGCTGTGCACGTGTGTGTGAGCATGCTTGTTTGTGGCTGACGTGTGTGTGTGTGTGTGTGTGTGTGTGTGTGTGTGTGTGTGTGTGTGTGTGTGTGCTGCTGGATGTATGTGTGTGTGTGAGCATGCATGTTTGTGGCTGATGTGTGTGTGTGTGTGTGTTTCAGGATTACTTTGGTGACCATTGCGATGCAGAGTCACTTTTCTTACACCGCACAGCTGGAACAACAGCTTTTGTCTCACAAAGGTAATGAATGGAGGAGGTGGACCAAAGATGAGATGAAGAGTGGGGCGTCTGAAAAGATTTAACTGAAAGATAAACCTCAGTGATGTGTTTTTTTTATAAACATCATGAACCTGTAACTTACAGTTATAGAAGTTTAAAGTGAGCTGGCCCATGAAATATGTGTTGATTTATACTAATCCATACATGTATATATGTGTAGTCCTCTGTATTGTGTCTGTGGTATGTCAGATTTTCTCTCAGAAAAACCATTCAATGTTTTTTCTCTCTCTCTCTCTCTCTCTCTCTCTCTCTCTCTTCTCTCTCTCTCTCTCTCTCTCTCTCTTCTTTTCTTTTTTAGAGGAAGCATTAGAGGAAATGTTGTGAGGTATGATTATTTGTGGCCACAGTAACTCTTTCTATACTAAGATCACATATCCGGTCCTTATGTTTGCAACCTTTGTATACTAAGGACCGTATATGCGGTCCAAAGCTTTGGAATATTTCTCCGAAGTGAGCAAACCTTTTGTACGAAACTAGTTGTTACAGATAGCTCCTGCATAGCAGCATACTAATTAGAGTGCAGGCATACTGGTACTAAGGCTTTGCATGTTGAACGCTTGCTAGCAGATGCCCTTCACACCACGTCTCCTGCTCAGTTTGGCTTGCCATGGCAACAAGGCGTCTTCTGCTACTCCGTCAAGCATGCGTGGGTGAAAGAAACACTACAAATCACCGTTACAATGTGACTGAAGCCCTTGATTGTTGCAAACATTTGAATAATTTCAGGGCATAAAAAGCACTTAATGTAAATTTTTTTTGTTCATAGGGTACCACCCCAATTTTTACATGACATACAAAATCTCATTTTCTTTGTCATGCATACTGTATTGTCTGTATCTATATATGATATATATCTATATATAATATATATTGAGAAACCACAAACAATATAGCAATGTTCTTTTTCCATTTATTACAGATATATACATTACTGTATCAAATAAATGGAAATAATGTTGCTATATTGTTTGTGGTTTCACAGTCATTTATAAACATAACTTGAAAAAAAACAAGTCACAAGTCTCTGTTTATTCTTTTTACTTTTTAATGATAAAAAATATATATATAGAATACCACTAAAATGCCTAATAAAATTCTTAAAATGCTCGACCCCTTGGGGAGCAACATCTGTTAAAAATAGAATGGTAAAAAGAAAGTTTTAAACACAGACCTGTCGATTTTAAAACTTCCTGAGGAGAGCCAGCGCTCGAAACAGACCTGTCGATTTTAAAACTTCCTTTTACCATTCTATTTTTTAAAACATCCTGAGAGAGCCAGCGCTCGAAACAGACCTGTCGATTTTAAAACTTCCTTTTACCATTCTATTTTTAACGAATATATATATATATATATATATATAGAAATGGTCAGTTTCTGGGGGAAGTAAGGGGAGATAATATATAGTTTAGAATGAGTTAAGCAGTGCTAAAATGCTGTGACTAGAGTTTTCAAATTATTTATTCCTTCAAATTCTCCCATACATGCATATGTGTGAGTGGGCATGTAGAGTTTTAATGTAAGCGCATACAGATGTGTGTGCAAATGTGTGTGTTCGCAGTTTCTTCCAAACATTGTTTTTTTCTCCAAGGTCAACAGAATGAAAATACTTTATGATCTTTTGTTTCAAAAGGATGTTCAACAGATTTTGGTTGAAACTACACATACCTAAGGATATGACTGCAGGTAGAGTTGATAGGTGACCAGTGGGAATTGTTTTGCTAAATCTCTGCAAAAGAATGTCTTGAATACGAACTATTTTTTTTGGCTTGCGTTTTGTCTCGCTTTTGTTTCTAAATTTGGGATTGACAAGCAGATTTTGAAAATACTGAAATGATTTAAGCAAATTTTTTTAAAAGTCTGTTTTTAAAGGGAAAAACTTACATCAAACAGCAGATAGCATAGCGCAGTACTTGCTTTCTGATTCAGCCATTCATTTCTTTTTTCAAATGTTCTTTTACACACCATACTGTAATCCACCATTTTTTGGCCTTTGTATCCCATTCACCAGTCTCTGCT
>JADBJO010000644.1:145000-190000 GCA_016801955.1 Conus betulinus | reverse complement strand
TTCATGGTTATTTGTTTGTGGCCAGAATGTCATAGACTTTTAAAGACATTTTCCTTTCCCTCCTGTTGAATACTGTTTTTTTTCTTGATTAAATTCTATTCAATCTGTTCAGTCCAAAGCAACAACCTACAGCTGGATATTTAGTCTGGATATTTCTTGAGGTCACCATCCAGAGATCATCTGTCTTAGGGCACATTCCTGGAACATGGTCTTCATCAAAGAATGAACAGGACACAGTTGTATTTTCAGAAAAAAAAAAACCAATCTTCTTTCTTGCATTTGCATAAATGTTTATTTTCGTCCTGAACTCATATCTCATGGTAGAGCAATGAGGGGTAAAATATGATGGACGAAGCTGCAGCGATGCCTCCTTTCATGATTGAATCATTTACCAAGCTGACCTGTGATATGTTTTACTGATTCAGTATCACTATCACTGGGCAGTTTCAAATGATAATTCCTTTGCTGAGGATGAATGGGTGCGCTCTTTTGCAGATTTTGTTTTTTCAACCTGATCAGACTTGATAAGAATTAAAGAAGCACAGGAGAGCATTGCACACAGGAACCTGTTTCACAATGTAGTACAACACAGGCACAACTGAACACCACCAAAGCGAATCAGGTGCAGTGCAGTGTCTTCTTTGATGGGTTGCCCTATGAAGACCTGAAACTGAAGGATTGCCCGTGCTAGAGCTGCGACAGAAAGAGCCTGGGTGTCTTGTGTATCATGTGGCTGGAATGACTGGTGTGAAAGTAATGGGGGACGACGGGAGGGATGGGCATAGGAAAATGAGACTTCTAAAATACACACACACTGGCATGATTGGCATGTGATTATGGGGATGGAGGAAGGGGGCAGGGCATAGGGGCAGAAGAAGATGAGACTATTTAAAAAAAAAAAAAAAAAAAAAGAAAGAAAATGCACACCAGAATGGATAGCGTGAAATTAATGGGGGGGGGGGGGGGGGGGGGGCAGAGGAAGATGAGCCAACTAAAAACATACCAACTAAAGTTATGAAAATGATCTTGACAGGTGTCAACTGACTTTGAGTTGTATTTAACTTTGTTTTTGCTCTATTTCCAGCAGTTGTGTCATACGCATTTTCTTCTCTTTCCCTGCCACTCTTGCTGTTATGACTTTCTGGGCAGTAGGACTTTTTGGATTTCATGGTGGGCAGTAAGTATTGGGAATTGTGTGTATGGGGATCCACATGCATGTGCACGTAAGAGTACCTGTTTGTTCCATGTAAGATGACTTTACATATCTGATGTTTTTGATGTTATAATTATTTGGAGAATATGTGTGCAAATATGTACATGAATGTATGCCAACGTGTATGATCACGGTGTGTGCGCGCACACGCGTGTTCACACATATATAAGGTTGTGTATATAAGAAAGGATAGGAGGAGGATGGCCTGTTATGGCACTGTCAGACATTGCGATGGATCAGTCATATTTCTGAGGTTGATTCACTTTGTTACATTTAGTTTCAGAGTAATTCATGGAGTCAGTTGGAATTCAAATTGGTGATTTGATGATGGAATTAAAAGCTATAGACTCTTGTTCTCTAAGGCTCATGGGCGAAATGACTTGAAACACAGCAAGCCAGTTTCCATACATGTATATGCTTACATAGGTTGGTGGGTTGAGGTCGGGGTGGGGGGGATGCATGCGTTCACCTCTGTACTTATGTAAGTGGGTTACCTCCATAGAGTGTGTCTTTAGGTGTGTTCATTGGGTTACTTCTCTGAACTGGAAGCACTAGATAAGTGGAGCCTTTTGTGAATGAAATTAAAGCCATTCACTTGAGCTGCAAGAAGATTGGTCCTGAAAGCATGCAGGAAGTATTCAGAACTTATCAAAGTTCAACTGTCTGAATACTCCGAAAATCTCCACCGGCAAGAGCGGTGTCTCTGGAGACTTGATAGGCAGCACCCCTGACATTTAGAAACAAGTAAGGTTTACTCAAAAAAAATATTCCTGGCACGTATCGTGCATATTGTAATGGAACCTATGTACATAAATTTGCTCTGAAGGTGGGATGTAGTTTTTTTTTCCTATATGAGCTGCAGTAGGCCTAGATGGTTCATTACATAGCAACAGCCTTTCACGTCTACTGGGAATGCAGCATAGCACCTTGGATCATATTCCTCCGTTTTTTTTTTTGTTTCTTTTTTTTTCTCTTCCAGTTCTGGTTCCTTTTTTTTTTCTTCACGCTTTTATTTTTTGTATCAGGTAAGGTTCTCCAGCCAGCCCCATCTGCTGAGGTTGTATCTCCTGAAGTTTTGACAACGTTCACCCTGCCTCCAGTATCTTCCCCATGTCTGTTTTGAATTGCCTGTATGAAGTGGACTTTTTCAACCTGCTAGTATGGCAGCCACAGTCAGTATTTGGGGATGGTGCATGCTAAATAAGACTGCACTTTCAAAAAAACAACTAAAACTAAAACTATTCTGCTCCGGTATGAAGGAAAAGTGGCTCAGCACATCAGTTGACTTGAAAGACTGGGAAGGGAAGGAGGAGCAGGGAACTGAACCTCTACTTGTAGGTCTACCTGGCATGGCTGTGTGGTTTGAACCTCAGGTAGTCAGAATGAAAGCTATAACACGGTAACCATTACACTTTGTCATAGTTTACAATGTAACCATTCATTCATGAAATTATTGGTTCACCAAACTGATTAAAGGGGACACATTTTTTTTTCTTATATCTGGAAATAAAATCATGCACTTAAGTGGGTTTTTATTTTTTGGTCTTCAGTAGCTAAATGTTTAAACACTATAGATAACTTTTAAAAGAATCAGTTATATGTAGTGGTAGATTTGATATGAGTAGAAAAGAAAACACTTGGGCTTAAAAAAAAAAGAGTTGTTTTCCATGTTTTTTTTCTCTGGATTATTTACGTTGATCTGGGAATTTCATTCATAGTTTGTGCCGAGTTCTGATGCATGTCTAAAATGGAAATAAAAGAAGTTAATGTACAGATGATGGGGGAATTACATTTTGTATGCTAGCTCCTACACATTAAAAAGTTGCATGTTAATGGGGAATTACATTTTGTATGCTAGCTCCTACACATTAAAAAGTTGCATGTTAATGTATGTGTGTGTGAATGTGTGTATATGTGTGTGTGTGTGTGTGTGTGTGTGTGTGTGTGTGTGTGTGTGTGTGTGTGTTTTTTAATTTACCTATCATAGAGAGTATTTGTTTTAAAACCGATTTAAAAAATAATGGTCATAGGTGAATGAAACAAAAAAAAATTTTTTTTTTTTTTTTGGTGGTGATTAAACTGTTTTGTAAAGCACAAGGATTGCATCAAAGCAAACTTACTGCATAATTGTTAAGAAACATACCGCAGCTTAGCAAATGGGCAAAGTTCAAGTACACACACACACACACACACACACACACACACACACACACACACTGGTCTGGCATATTCTACTGATTGTCATTGGACTGGAGTCACATTGTGTTCTCTCTGCACAGTGTCTTCTGGAGTCAGTCAGAATATCAGGATCTATGATAGAACCTTCCAGTAAGACCATTACAGTATATTTTTTTTTTAAATATTTTTCTCTTGGCCTATGCTATGTTATATGGACCTAAAGTCAAATGGTTAGAGAGTACGCCTGCAGAATTGATGGTCTTGAGTTCGACCCACTTGTGGAATCATATTTTATGGCTTAAGAAACCTCAATCCACCCAGTATTTACATTGTCTGATCATGGCCAGGGAAGAAGATTAAGGAGGCAGAAGGACAGAGATAGGAACTGCCTTCCATAATGCCATGTTCTGGATACAGTGAATCTCTCACTGCTCACTGCCTCTACAGCCCTTAGGTTAAAGGATTTTAACCCCTAATACTATGTCTATACTATGTTAACCTCTTTAAACAAAGGCTCCCTCTCTTTAAAAAGACCTGTTCTTCTCAAGTGTGTGTGCATGTGTGTGTGTGTGTTCGAGTTCTGGAAGTGATAAGCAGTGTGTGTGTGTGTGTGTGTGTGTGTGTGTGTGTGTGTGTGTGTGTGTGTGTGTGTGTGTGTGTGTGTGTGTGTGTGTGTGTGTGTGTGTGTATGTGTGTGATTGAATCTGCTTTATATGAAATATACAGTAAGTTAACTTTGATGAAAAATGGCAGCCCTGATACAGCCCTTTGCGGTTGGCTGGGCTATATGTGATATGAAATGATTCGATTATGTCCTTCCTAAACTGTCTTCTTTTGACAGATGTGTTTTTTTTCTGAAAACATTTTTTATTTTATTTATATTATAATTACGTCCTGTCAAACATTCATTCACTTTCTAGACTTTTTTTTTTTCTTCCCCTCTAACAGAATTACTTGCCCACAAAGACCCCTGCCCTCTGAAAAGCCTTTTATTTCCTGGGACTTGTTCATCTTACTTGTCTCTGTGTTGTTTCCACCACACCTATATCCCTGCCGAGGCTCCCGCCCTTTAACAGACCTTTCCTGGAGCAGTGTTTGTCAGTGTCCAGACCAGATGTATTTCCTAACAAGATTCCCTTAAGAAAAAACATTTGCTCACTGTCTACACTTTGCTGACCTCTCAATCAAGACTCCCTCCTCCTAAAGACCCCTGTAATAAGGATATCAAGGATACCTGGATGCTATAACTGATTCCTCAGTATGATCACAACAGCATTAAAACAAATCATAATATTTTGGGACAGTGGTTATGATATGGTTAGAGCATGACAAATACCCTCCAACAGTGGAATGTAAAACAAATACCCTCTCACATAGAAATGTAATGTAAGTATATTTTAAAAAAAAAAAAAAAAAAAATGTCAAGAATAATGAACTCCTTTAACAATGTACAAAATGACAGCACACCTTTTAATAGGGGAAAAAAAATCATACTCTGACAAGAACCACACTTATAACTAAGACATATTTACAGATGATGGACCAAACAACATGGGAAAACCAAATACACTGAATTACTTAAATCACTTAGCACTGGAGATAAGGGGTCAGAATGGAAGGGGGTTGGGATCAGAAGTAAATGAACCTGTTGCAGTCTAAAGTGACCATAATATAAAAAAAAAAAAAGTGAACTCTAGGATGTACTTATAACAAACATCTAGGTAACAAAAGAGAGGCAACAATCGCAGAAGTCACAACAATAGAAACTTTTTAATCCTGTTCACATTACCAGCATTTTCATTCATTTCAAGGTATGGTTATCTCAGTTAAAACAAATCATTGCACAAAATAAAACCAAATGAAAAAATACATGTTTTTAAGCGGAATAAAAAAAACATGCAGGAACAAAGAAATTGTACTTCATATTTCAGATCAAATGTACAGCCTCCAATACTCTCAAACACACACAGTTACGATTGAATTACAGAGCTTTCAGCAAGAATCATGTTTAACAAACAGCAGGTGTTTATGATATGAGCTCAAGCGAAACTGTTTACAGACACATGCGCACAAACAATTTCTGTAATCTTCAAATCAAAGAGTTTCTCCATATATTCAGGTTCACAACCAAAAAATCTTCCCACTAAATACTTAAAGTCTTCCCTTCCCAATGAGTAATACTATGAATTTTTATTTTTTGGATGAATGCATGACTTGAAGAAAACACTCTTAATGATGCTATAGCATATGGAATGCTTCAAACATGTAGTATATCCGTCTCTATTTACAAAAAATATGTTACACTTCACACAAAAAATCTTTGGTTTTTACAAGTTTGAACAAAACAACACAAAACGCTCACTGATTAGTGTTTACATCGATAATTTCATGATGATTTTGAACATCTCACATGAACCAAATCATTCATGAGTGCTGGAAATGAAACACAAATTATTGAAATGCAGCTTCTCAAAATGCAATCAATAAATCTATGAAATCAAATAGAAAAAACATACAAAACTCAACCACAACAACAACAAACTCTGCCAATACTTTACTTTTTTTGCCCTTGATCACCCTCTCTCCCTTAAAAGAAAAGGAAGACAAAAATTATTGAATATAATTGTCCATGCCTACACAACTTGGCACAAATGAAAAATGTGTTCCTCATCTTCGGAACCATCTAATTTCCTCAAGGCCATTTGTTACTTCTCTATGCAGAGATATAGTGACCTAACCAACAAACCTATGAAACCTAATGAAGAGCTGACAACCTGTGTTCAAGTTATCTTACCGACAAATAAGAAAAACAATATGGCCAAAACAATACCCCCTTTGGCAGAACCTCACCTTTGAACAGGGTAATGAAAAACAAAAGAAAAAAGAAAAAAAAAATCCATATACACAAAAGTCCCACTAACACCTTTGTTTCTCCTGTACTTCTTCCGTGCTCCTCCTCCCCTTCCCTTCCCTCCAAAAAAACCTGAAACAAAACAAAAATCAGCAATCAATCAAATCCACTAAACCAAACCACTAGGATGGCACAAGTCGCAGCATTGGCTGCCAGGTGGTGATAATCCCAATGACCGAGGAGATAACTCCAGCCAGCCCCTGCATGCCCGGTGATGCCTGAATGTGGCCCAGTGCTTCCAGCGGCAGCACCAGGTCACTTAAGTTCTTCGCCAGATCCAGCACCAGAGGCTGGTTGTCGACCAGGCATCGACGGATGACCTGACCTCTTGAGGGCATGCTTTTCCGTGTGCGGTGTCTCATGTTGTTGTTCTCCAGCACATCTCGGTCCAGTTTGTGCAGTTGTTGCTTCAACTCTACCTCTCGACTGCGTAGCTCCTGGGAAACGATGGCGGCCATGTCATAGACATCTCTTATGATGCCGAGGACAAGGGTGATGAGCCAAAACTTGGCTGAGAGTTTGTTCCATTTGTCCTTGTCCACCTGAACAGACAGCCATAGTGTGAATTCTTTTTTTAAATGCAATAAAACGTGTCTCCCAACCACTACTCCCAATTTTTACCTCAAGCATCAAACAATGTTTAAAAGCAATAACACCTGTAACACATTTAAAGGAGGTTGAAGTAAAGGTGTAATACAGCAGACTGTTTAGGAGACTAGATTTGCAATCTGGGAGATGCAGTCATTTAGGGTCTAGGTAATGCCTGATGGACTGGGGCTGCATTTTCCCATCTGCATCTATTCATCTGCACCTGCTAGTGGCCGATTTTCCTTGATGCCCAAGTGCACAGGGGCAATCCGGTAAGTACTTTAATCCATCCGTCAAAACATTCTTCTGGGCCATTTCTGTCTTTATCTAAACAGAGTTACCCCCCTGTAAAGCCTTCTTCCCTTTAAAGACAAGTTCCGGTGCATTTCTGTCTTGATACTAGATTTACCTCATAATAAAGACTCTCCTTTTTGAAAACTTAATTTTCAGGAACATTTCTGTATTTTCAAGATCTTAAGATTCAATTCCCCATGAAGACTCCTTCTGAAGACATATCCCCAAGAAATTTTTTTGTTTTTGTACAGGATCAACTTCTGAAGGCTCACTCCCTTTAGAACATACTCTGTAGGAATATTCATATCTTTGGATAAGATTCACCTCCTTGTCAAGACTGATTCAAAGACATACTCTGTAGGAACATCTCTGTCTTTGTCTCCGTTTAAGAACTTACTCCTCTTAGAGCATATTCTTAGAGATAGATCAGGAATACTCTGTAGTTCATATTCACCTATCTGTTTGGAAATCTTCCGTTTTTGTAAGATTCACCTCCTTGTCAAGACTGCCTCCATCTTTAAAGACATCTCTAGGAACATCTCTGTCTTTGTCTCCATTTAAGAACTTACTCCTCTTAGAGCATATTCTGTAGGAATGTTTTGGTCTTTGCATTAGATCCATCTCTCAGTAAAACCTCCCACCCTTTAAAGACCTATTCTGTTTGGAAATTTCTGTCTTTGTACTACCTCTCAACAAATGCTCCATTCATATTCAGTCAAAAATCTTCCGTTTTTGTACTAGTTTCATCTCCTAGTAAAGACTCGTTCATATGCATATTGAGAAAAACACTTCTGATTTTGTACTAGATTCAGCTCCCAGTGATGACTCCTTCCCTTTTGAGACAGTGCAGGAACTTTTCTGTGTCTTTGTCCTTGATTCACCGGCCAGTAACGACTCCCTCCTTTTAGACCATTTTCTGTAGGAATATTTCTGTCTTTTTACTAGATTCATCTCCTTGTCAAGACTCCTTCCTATAAAGGCAAACTCTGGGAATGTTCCTGTGTTGTACTAGATTCACCTATGTGCTCACTCACCTTTAAATACATGTTCAATAAGAACGTTTCTGTTTTATGTACTAGATGCATCTCCCAGCAAAGAATCCCTCCCTTTAAAGACATATTCTGCTGGGACATTCCTCTCTTTGTTTACACCAGAATTACCCCCATAGTAAAGGTTCCTTCCTTTTAACAGGGGTGCACGCTTGGATAGGTATAGAAGCCTGAAACCAAGTTCTGAGTATTACATAAGCCTGAAATACACTGCTCTTGCAGCCTGCAAGCCTGAAAACAGTCTTTACACTGGCATCTCCCATATATTTTTTTTTTGTTGTTCTGTCAAAGCATGGGTGGGAATTTCCAAATGTTCATAACAACGGGGAGTATTCCAATATTTTAGTACAAGAAGCACCCAAGACATTGATTTTCTTGCGCTATGTTTCAAACTCATCCCTATTTCCATTGCTTTTATTCAACCATGTCCTTCTCCAGTTCTTGACTGAGCCATCCCTCATATCAGTGAGTAAACTCGCACCGTTTCTTGTCAAAAACTTCACTTTTGACTGGCTCCACTGCCTAGGCGCTCGCTATGAAAATAATAAAGAGAAAAGTCCCCTTTTGAAAATTCATGATTGAGCAAGTCTGCAAATGCTTAAAATTACTTCAAATTGTCAGTTTAATTACAAATAAACCTGTTTTCATTATTATATATCTCTCCCTCTCTTCAACAAAGGAACACATGTATGCCAGTCACTGCATGTCTGAAAGCTCGAAATCGTCCAAAGGTACAATATGGCTGATCCTGATTTGGGAAAAACAAACACCTGGATGAGCCGGATTTGTGAAAAATGAACACCTTCTAAGCTGGATTTTTAGCCTAGGCTGGATCATATGCACCCCTGCTTTAAAGACATACCCTTCTAAAACATTTCTGTCCTTGTACCATTTCAAATCGCAACGAAGCCTTCGTCCTTTTACAGATGTTTCGTTTTCCTGCAGCAGTTCTGTCTTTGGAGTAGATTTATGTCCTAATACAGATTCCCTAACTTTAAAAATTCCTTCTTGTGGTATGTTTCTGTCTTTGTTCTAAATTCACTTACCAGTTAAAACCTCCCTACCTTTTGACTTAGCCGTGTGTTCTGTGTCTACAGTTGATTTGCCTCCCAATACAGATCCCCTCTTTCTAGAGAATTATTCTTCTGCAACATCCATTCTTTCAGCACTAGATTTAAACATCAAAACAGCAAAAACATATCCATTTCAAGACAGTTCATTTGTACCATTTCTGTCTTTGTCTCTACTAGCATAAAATGCTCCTCTCAATAGTAAAGATTCCATAAGAGTGTATTTGAATGTTTATCCTCCTACACCATTTCAAACAGGCAGAATTTCTATAAATGTCATAGATACTCGTAAAAATAGTTTTATAAGCATATACATTTACATTGAGGCAATACTAAGGCAGTGCATTAAGTTTCAATCAACACCACAAACACAACCATCACAAAAATGACAGTATCATCATCAGACTCCAACCTTTGCAATCCCGATGCGACCAGCCAACACAATGTGATCAAACAGAAGGTAGAGAGCCTGGTTCAGCTTGGACACGGTGATGGTCCAGCGAATAACATTGTTGGAAATGTGCAGACTGTTCAGTGCTGAATGGACAAAATCCACACTCTTCCCCCACCCGAAGAACTGTAACAGAAACAAGTTTCACTTCATCAGCCGTGATAACTGTGTACTTTTGTCTTTGCCAGACAAGGTTTCAGATGTTTGTAACTCCTGGAAGTTTTTTTCCCCTCTATTTTAGTCTTAATTTGTTAATCTTGCTAGCCTCCCATTCTCTATCTCTCTCTTTCTCTCTCCATCTACTGGGGCACCTGTTATACCCCCATTACGATCACTTACACTCAACAAGCTATAAGTATCTACCTTGACAATGTTCAAATTATGCATATCTTTTAATCTTCAAAGTCATATTCAACCCATCCCTTCTTAAAAACAACAAACAAAAACAAACAAAAAAAAGGTAGTTTTTTTTTAAACGAATATGAACATGAACATCAGTTAGGCTTCTCAAAGAAGTGTAACAGCATATGGCTAGTCCCATACACACAACATTTAATCTACTCAGCCATAGGACTGACAGGTTAAGGAGAGGATAAATAAAAAAAAAAGGGGGGGGGGGGGGGGGGGGGGGGGGGGGGGCTGTCAGGATTCTCATGAGTGAGAACTGGTAAATACCTGACTTATCTGTAACCTTATATATATTCTTAGTTTCAAAGTGGGGTGATAGCAGGTGGAAACTGAAACAAACTTGAAAGAATTCTGTCAAGCACAGAATTTCCGTAAGATGATGATACTATTTTCACCGAAAGAGCCCCCACATATGTCCACCCTGCTGCCCATCAACCAGCCCAGACATTTAAGGAAGCCTCACATTTTCTGCAGGTGCTGAGGGCAGTGCTCAAAAGCTGCAGTTTCTGCACGCAGTCCTGGGCAAGGTTAGCCTTCTGCAGATGCCACCAGATAAATTTGCTGCAGTACTGCACCAGTCTGCACACACACACACACACACACACACACACACACACACACACACACACACACACACACACACACACACACACACACACACACACACAGCAAGACAATCAGCACAAGACACAGTGACTTTGAGTGAGCAAGAATCTGGTCATGAAGGGACTTGCAACAGGTGATGGCAGATGTCTTATGCCTGAATATGCCATCTAGGGCCATAGAAAGAAAAGGTTTCTCATTCAGTTGATCCTGTCAAAAAGTCCATGTGGCCACTGGTATCAGCAGGGTTTCTTTCGGTGTAATTTACACTTATTAAAACTTGGTAATCTACTTCCTGTAGCCGTTATCGCACTTGACTGTGCATCATTACCTCTGTCCAGCTGTTCATCTGTAGGATTCACTTTCAGAAGGCAAATGAAAATGCTTGGTACTTCCTGCTTGCTTTCCAGTTATCCTGGCATATGCTGGTCTCAATTTTTCTGTTTGCATTTAATGAATGTAGATACCCTCTAGAGCATCTTTCACATACATGTGTGTAAGATTTTCTCTCAAACTTTAAAGGGCTTGGGAACAGCCCTCCTGCAGGACTCCACATGGTAATCTGGGAGGTCTGAGAAAACTTCCTATATGCTTCATACTTCACCCAGTGCTCTATAGTTCATACTTCGTCCAGCAAGTGTTGCTGGGGCTTCAACGTGCTACCCTCAGACTGAGTTCTTGTCACCATGCTATCACACCTGTCAACCTGTGTACATAATGCAGAACACTGCAGACTTCAGAATACAATGCCAAATGGCTGAAACCATTGAGCCACTGTAAAATATCAATGAAATCATCACATGCAAAAAAAAAACAAACAAACAAAAAAATCAGATGCAACTGTCAAAAACTGTGTTGTTTAACCTTAACTCTCTCTCTCTCTCTCTCTCCGCAGGCTGATACTCCTGTGGACACTCTCTATATACTATAGATAGGCAAGGATTAATCCCATTTACCCAACAAAGGGAATGGAGTTTTGTGTGTAAGACTGTTTTTTTTTTTTTTATCCCACCATTAAGGCAGCCATACTCCAGCTTCAGGGAAGTGCATGCTATGTGGAACGTGTCATCCATACGAACGGCCCAAACTGGCCTTCTCTTCCGAAAGTTAGTGATGGGATTTTACCTGTGTGCAAGATGTTATGCATGCGTTCACACACGGAACCTCGGTTTATAGTCTCATTCAAGGACTGTATGGGAAATGGAGTCAGAACCAATGTTAACTCTGAGTGAAAAATCCCCCTGTACTGAAACGGCTCAACAGAGATTCGAACCCGCAACCCCAGGATTACCAAGATTACAAAGTCCAGTGCTTTACCACTGAGCTGTTTCAGCCCCTTTAACCTTAACAAAATCTTGTACTTGACATGATACCTGTTCAAGTTGGTATATGTAGTGTGTTCAGACCACTACACTTAAGCCTAAATTTAAAAGAATTGTTAAAATTTTTTTTTTCTTTAATGAGAGAGGCATCCAATTAAAGTAAATTTAATCCATATGCACACTTGTTTCATACTAACAGGTTATTTATCCCTGGAAAAGGGGAGTTAGCAGTTAGCTGACACTGTTCAAACTGAGTAGAGTTTTAACATGAAGCAATATTGCTATGAAATTTTCCCAAAAGTGTAGACAGTTTTCTCAGTGCCAAGCAAGAAGCAGGCCAGGCAGCAGGGCAAAGTGCTGTGCATCATCTTGGTTCAAGTCAGCAGCTAGCAACTGTGAATGTATGCACAGGATTCATCAAATATGACTTTCCAATACTCCATGAAAAAAATCACAGTAGCTGAAATGTGGGAACACTTAGACATCGATACAAGAACACATGAAACATGACAGACAGGCAGTAACTGATATAGTACTACCATCTGCATCAAAATCTGGCACACTGGGGATTCAATCACATCATCAGTTTTCCCAAGAAAAGAAATCTCCAACATTGCCAGAACCACTGCATTATCAGTTTAATCAGCTGTGTGTGCAGTCATGTTCAAAATTGTTCTGAATGCATGACAACTGCAAGCATATACCATTATGGCTGGAGAACAAACTGATTCTGCTATGGTAGAATACTCTTGAACTGATCTTTAACCAGTGTACCATTTGCAAAGAGTATCTCCAACACCAGAGTTCTACCATGTCTGTATAAACTTCAGCGAGTCTGACAGAATCTTGCAGCAGATGCTATGGGCCACAATGAAATAAACTTAACATGAGACAAAACATTATCAACACATCCAGCAACTTTACTCCAAAGCTGCTAGTGCACAGTTCATACAGGCTCCACACTTCAGTTGAAGTTAGTCAGGGCAGCCTCCTATCTCCCACACTTTTTAATATTTTCCTAAACACATCATGACTGATCATTTTAATATCATGTCAGCACAGTCAGCGCTGAAGGAAGAGCCATCACGAACCTCCAATTTGCAGATGACATCAAAGGCCTGGCAGGCAGTGAGCAATCTAAAATCTGTTCAACAATCATGTACCTGTGATCCATCATTAGCAGTGAGGAATCAAAACCAGAAATCCTCTCAAGGCAGCAGCACTGTCCACACTAAAGCCTGTTTGGAAGGACAAGTCACATCTTCATGAAACGCATTCAGTTCCTGCATGTTCTGTTACATTCCATCTTCCTGAATGCATAGGAGACATGGACCCTTACTGTGCCTCTGGAAAGATGACTCCAACCCATAGAAATGAAGAGTTACAGCAAGATTATAAATGTTCTGATTATATCAGCAGTAAAATTGCAATCAAACCATCAAGCAGCATACCAGACCATATGAAATTCTACAGACATCAGTTAAGAAAAGAAACTAGATTGGAATGTCCATGATGCTGTGGCATTGCTAAAACAATCCTCCAGGGAACTGTTGGAGGGATTTGTAGGGGAAGACAGAAAGAAAGAAAAATGATAGGCTGACAGCATTGCAGAATGGATATGGAAAACATTTAGAGAGACCCAAGCATTAGCACACAACCAACAGAATTGGACAGTTGGTAAAACATTCTTCAGTGTAGTGTCCCAGAGACTCCCCACACATTAGGAGAAAAGACAATGAATGCACAACATGCAGCAGTGGACTGCTCACACAATCCAGGACAAAAATGCATTCAGAAGTTTGAATTATCACTTATTTTGCTAACATTTTTCTCACACTTCAGTTTTCCTGTGACTAAAAAGACAAAACAGTTCCTGGTGAAATCCTTTTTTTCTTGACTGCTGGAAAGAAGACTTCTCACAGTGGCAGAACGGGCAATACCACTTTTTACTTTTTATTAACAACCTTTGTTGTTGCTGCAGATATACTTAACATCAACCTGACAAACATCAGGAAGAATTTTGTTTCCAAATTCATTCTAATATTGGAAAACTGTGAACATTCAGAAAACAAAACTCAATGGGATCTGATATCAAAATAAATTCTTTTCCAGTGTTTTCATTCTAAAAGCAAAATATTGAAAATGTTCCTGTTTTAAAACTGACTTCACGGTCAAATGTGTAGTATTATTTTTAGTTTTCATTATTCTGCCAAAGCTGTTGAAAATAAACTTCAAAATTTAAACCTTTCTAAAGCTGGTGGACCAGATAATATTTCACCAAAGCTGTGGTACTGAAAGAAGCTTGTGTAGGACTATCTGTTCTGGGATGTTGCATAAATCTGGAAATAGGTCTTCGGTAGTTAGGAAGTAACATCATAAACTTGTATTACATTACTGTGTGTATACCGCTGCCCTTGTCATCATTCGTGTAGTTTCTGACACAGTGAATGAGATTTACAGATCTCTCCACAGCCTTCACAAATAATTATATTCTCTGTTTGAGCAGCCTTTTTAACTCATTCCACCTTTTTGCTACAGAACTGCTGAACAGCGCTATGGATCTACACCCGAGCAACGCTAGGGCCACACAACTGATCCACTCAAATTGGTTAACTCAAAAACTACGCAAGTCATAGTATTGAAATTCTGTCACTAATGAAAATAAAGATTCGTTACCTTATGTCGAAGTTTTAAAAACTTTAAACTAAACTGAATCTGTTGTTTACATTCTTACACTGATTTATGTACAATACAGAATATCTGCTTCTGTCAAAGCATCTTAAGTCCAAAGGTGCAGTGGTATATGGAATTTTCATATGTTACTTGAACTATCATTCATGCTATGACTCTGTGAAGTTTTTCACATCTTGGTTTCATATTTCATCTGACGCTAGAGTTGTAATGAACTACTTTGTTTGTTCATAAAACAAAAGTTGAGTTTGTCAAAGCAGCAAATGTCCAAAAGTACATCAGATTTGATGAAATTATATCTAGCTACACAATCATTTGTCAGATTTAACAATAACTAAGTGACACAGATTTCTTTGCTTCTTGGCAATACAATCTCTGTGAAACTCAACTTAAGTGAATTACCCCTTACCCTCATATCTATAGATCAACCTGAACTGGCAAGACAGGGACAGGCTGCCCAACTCGGATGGGTTGAAAGGAAGGCTGATGTCCAGTCCTGCCACCCGTGATGATGCAAAACATTGTCAAACTTTTCACTTTACTTTTCTGTGTATATGACGATTGATAAGCCAACTTCAAATATTCTGAGTAAACCACAGCAGACAAATATTGGATGTATAAAGGAGTGTTTTAAGGCTCTTATTATCAATGACTGCGAAACAGTCTGGAGTCAGTTGTACCTTCTCGTTTTATTTCACTCTTTCTTCTTCTTCTTCTTCTTCGGTTTGAGCAGCCACAATCAACTTGCTGATTTTTTTTTGCTGCTGTTACTTTGGGAGAGGGGGGGGGGGGGGGGGGGGGTTTTAAGCAACACCAAACCTCACTGACCTGAATAACTTGTCTCTTCCGCTCGCCTGGGCATTGAATTTGACAATCTTAGCGACCAAGTGGCCTTCCATTATGAAAATAAATCACTTCCTCCGGAGAAATACCACCCTGATAATTTCATCGTGCACGCTGTCTGCTATGTGCAAAGGTTGGATACCACGAAATGATTAACTCTCAGTAAATGAAGAGAGTAGCGCCCCTTGTCATTTGCAAACAGCGCAAGATTTGTAATCTTAAATTTATAAACAAGCGAAAGATTTGTAGTCCAGTCTGACGTAAGTAGATTTTTCAACAAACTAATTATAGGACTGAAATACTATCGGATAAAATTTGAAATTACTTTAATTGCCAGATTAAATGAGAGAGGTGCTGATAAACTGATAGTGAGAAAAATTCAAAATTTTGCATGTAGTAGTAGTAGTAGTAGTAACTAATAGGGACTGGCTCAAAAGCCTAGGCATCGCGGCCAATGTACGTCCCCTCTTTGTCAAATACTTTTCGTTAAAAGTATAGGTGTTGAATGCGCAATTGTCCTTTTGTTACACTATGCCTAATATGGCATTTTAATCATCAAAATGGTTGAAAAGTTCCTTATGGAATTACATCCAAAAGATTCTTGAACTTGTTAGTGTCTTCTGCAAATTTTATGTTAGTAGGGAGTTCATTCCATAAAGGGGCTACTCTGTGTGAAAAGGAAAATTTTCTTCGGTTAGTACAACAGTGCTGAATAAATATCTTTCCTTCTGCATTTCTTGTGATGTTATGTTGTGGAAGAGAAAAGAGTGAGTCAACACAAACATCATCAAATCCATTAAATATTTTGTAAGTCTGTATAAGATCACCTCTTGTCCTTCTGCCTTTAATGAATGTAGATTCAAATATTGTAATCTTTCTGCATAAGATTTATCTTTGCATTCTTTTAATAGCTTTGTAGCACGTCTTTGAACTCTTTCTATTTGTGATGACTGTCTTTTCAAGTATGGGTACCAAATCGCATTTGCATATTCCAAATGAGGTCTCACGAAAGATTTATAAAGTTTTAGGAATACCTCCTTATCTAAGTAAGAGAAACTTCTCCTTCCTTATACACCCAACATTTGATTGGCTTTATTAACTACTTTGCCAATATGTAAATCAAAAGACAACATGCTATCGAAAGTTACTCCCAAATCTTTTTCTTCTTTTAAGGTTTTAACTTCTGTAAGCTGCCATTATGTCTCATATAATAAGCATGTTCTTGGTTGTTTTTTCCAAATATGTAGCACACCACATTTAGAGATATTGAAATACAGATTCCATACATCTGACCAATTTTGGAGTTTATAAAGATCGTTTTGTAATCTGAGAATTGTGAAGTTTTATTGTACAGTTTTGTATCATCAGCAAATATTTTACAGGTGCTTTTTAATGATAATGGCAAGTCATTATAAATACTGTGAATAATATTGGGCCCAAGATACTACCCTGAGGTATACCACTTAGAACCTTGGCTTTATTTGATCTTTCACTACCTACTCTTACAAGCTGTACCCTATTTGTCAAAAATCCTTGTATCCATTTTAATAGTTTGCCAGTTATACCATAAGCAGATAGTTTGACACGAGTAGCATTTTATGTGGTACAGTATCAAAAGCCTTCTTAAAATCTAAGTAAATAACATCAACATTATGACCATCATCCAATAATTTTGTCATACCTTCTACAACTTCAAGCAACTGAGTAACACAAGAACGTTTTTTTACGGAACCCATGCTGACATTTAGCATATAATCATTATCTGTAAAATGAGCTACAATTGAATCTCTAATTATACTTTCTAACACTTTACATATTACACAAGTCAGGCTGACTGGTCTATAGTTACCTGGATCTGCTTTGAACCCCCTTTTTAAACAGGCTGTTACTTCAGCTGTCTTCCAGTCTTGGGGTAAGGTACCTGATTCTAATGTTTTGTTGAATAATGAACATAGTGGGACAGATAATTCATTTCCTAATTCTTTTAAAACTTTTGAGGGGATTTGCATGCCCGTTACAGTTTTACTAATGGCATTGCCAATCAAGTGTTACATGTCTACTGCCTTCTTCCAGAGTCATTTCAACTGGCGCACCCCAGGGTACTGTTTTATCACCAGTGCTTTTTACTCTGTACACAAATGATTGTTCAGGAAGTGATTCAACTTTGTACATTAAATATTCAGATGACTCAGCACTTGTGGATCTCTCCAACTCTGATTCTGTTTACTTCAGGAGGTTCAAAGATTTGTTGACTGGTGCGATCATAACTATCTTGATCTGAATGTAACAAAAACGAAAGAAATGTTGATTGATTTTAGAAAGAATCCAAAAGCTGTACCACCACTTTTTATCAAAGGTGCTGAAGTAGAACGTGTGTTGAATCATACAAATATTTAGGAACTTTTATAGATAATAAGCTGAATTTTAAATCCCATGTTGAGTATGTCCACAAAAAAATGTCAAACCAGATTATATTGTCTTCGCAAGCTGCGATCATTTCATGTGAATACTGACATTCTTCGGACATTTTATTCATGCTTCTTGGAATCTGTTCTAACTTTCTCATTTATGTGTTGGTATGGTGGGTTGACTGTGAAGAGCAGAAATGTGCTTGAGAAAGTGGTGAACGTGGGAGGGAAAAATCGTTGGTGAGAGACAAAAAAGTCTGAGTGAGCTGTACAGGTGCCGTGTTGTTTGTAAAGCGAAGAAGATTGCGTGTGACCAGACCCACGTTCTTGCAAATCAGTATGTGACTAAATTATTGTTTTATTTGCTGTGAATGTGTGTGACCACAAATTAATTTCTCTCAAATTGAGATAATAAAATGTTAGTGTTCAAGTATACTATTATCAGTTTTCACCATACTAGGCCAACCTCTTACATGCACACACACTCAGCAAGACTGACTTTTCCACACTAAGTATGTGTGTTTGCGTGTGTAATTTATTGATAGGGTACAGTTATAATCTGTCAACATTTCACTCGCAACATTGTCAACAGTTTCGACCAGTGCTTGAGCCATTGTGGCAGAAGTCATCAAGCATCAATTGTTCAATACATCAGTGAGCATTGTAAACTGCAGGTTTACCATTCTTTATTCGTACTTAGGGCAGGAGTGATTTTGTTTTTAGTTGATTAATTTTAAGCTTACACTAATACAGCCTTCATGTTACATATAAAGTTCATTGCAAGATTTCGCTGAAAGTCACACAGTGGCTTAACAATATGGTATTTAGTATATCTTTTTTTTATGAATTATAATGTCATGGTTTACTTGCATTTTGTCCTTTTTTTATTTTTTAAGTTATGATTTGTAATGAACGCCAGTGCCTTGTAATGGCTTTGCTGAATTGTTGATTTAAGTGAAACATAGTGAGTTTTATAACCAGTGTTAACTAAGAAATTGGTTGTAACATGAACTTCATAATGGACTGTTCCTCACTTGCCTTTCTTTCTATGTCTCTCTGGCCCTCATCTTGCCCCCCCCCCCCCCCCCCCCCCCCCCCCCCACTCCGTCATTTCTCTCTGTCCCTCTCTTTCTTTATCTGTCCACCTCTTTCTGTATCTGTGCGTCAGCATGGATGCTCCAAGCTTGCAGGAACTGTCTCAACATTTCACGGAGAAACTCTCCCGCCTGACTGAAAGCTTGGCCATACAGTCTTGTGTAGAGAGCACGGATGAAGATATTCGTGCAGAGAGCTGTCAGGCCATGCAGACACTGTGGCAGGAAGTGGACGAGCTGTCTGACATTCTCAGCTTGGTTCGAAGTAAAAATACACAGAGCAGCGCAGATCCCTGGCTCAAGTACAGGTATGTGTGTGTCTGTGTTGTGTTAGCTATATGGCCTGTCGTGTCTTGTTATTAGAGGTAACTCTGGGTTTGTTTGTTTGTTTTTTTTTAATCATCTTAGACTTTGTGTGTGTGTGTGTGTGTGTGTGTGTGTGTGTGTGTGTGTGTGTGTGTGTGTTCATAGTCTAAATCATAGTATGTGATATTGAGGGCCTGGAGGGAAATGTACATGGCTGGGATGTGAGAGAAGGCCGGGACTGTGGTTCAAGCTGCACATTGGGCAAGGTTGTGTCTCCTGCTTTCTACTTTACCTGAAATGGAAGTCAGATTGCATTTCTTTTGGATGAGACAATAAACCTCGGTCTCATTTGCACAATTTGCACGTAAAAGACTCCACAGCAGAATGATGGTTGGCAAAGTTCTTAATGAAATCCCACTTGAGTAAGTTGAACAAAAATCAGCAAAACAGAGGAAAAGGAAAAAAGAATCATGCCATGAAAATTCATAATGCCTTGCAAAAGCAGCCCAAATTTTGAACAGAAACCTGCATGTAAGAGAATGCAATACACTTATACAGTAAAATGCAATATTAGCAATGTAAGACAATAAAATGCAACGCATTGCAACATACTTCACTGCAATAGAAAAAAAAAAAGAAAAAGAAACACCCGAAGGTGCTGGGAAGGACCCAGAGAAGCACTGTCTTCACCTGCCTTTGAGCAGTCCTGTACCACCCTTGGAGGCCCGCGCTGTGTTGACGATGGGTACAGTCCAGTGCATGACTATGCAGCATAATGCAATGCAACACAATACAGTATAATTGGAAACAACAAAGCGAAATGAAACCAGTGTTGGACTAGGCCAGTTATCTACTGACTGTTGTACAAGTTTGTTGTTTTTCACTCCCAACCAAATTTTCTCACACACTGGAACAAGGTTCTAATGAGGTGAAAAGGTTGGGAAAAAAAGAACAGAAAAAAATCTGACCCTAAACATTTTTTAAGTAAAAAGGAAATCATACACAAAGAAAAGAGTAAAGCAGCTACACCAATAGAACGATCACTGAAGCAAAGTTTGAATTTTTTCCACATATCTGATTATATAGACAAAACAACAACAAAAACAAACCACCCACACCCACACGCACACACTCACACATCAGCAACACTATCTTGCGCACATACCAGCAACGCTATCTTTGGCCAGTCAAGCTTACAACTTTCCCCCATCTCTGGTCATGTAGATATGTAGTTATCTCTGGTCATGTAGATATATTGTTATAAGCAATTTATACACTGTCAGTTGGTGACTTTAATTAAGAACACATTGAAGTTAATTAAAATGGCTGATAGGAATTTAATAATCCTAACCCAACTGTTTTACTGGAGACTAACTCATTCATATCATCAGCATGAATAAATGCTATTACCAACAGCAGCAAATGTTTTTTGTGTCATCGATTCAGAAATATTTTGTGAGTGTTGTCTATTCTATGAGAGAACACATTATTTGATTGGGACAGAGACAAGGATGTGCACAGACAATATGTTTTTTTGATGTCAGAACATCAATGAGCCCAGTGACAGAAATGCAATTGAATCTCACAAGCGAGGGTTGGACTTTTTATGCCTAACAATGTGTTTGGGCCACACTGTGGAGTTGTGCGAGTGTGATGTGTGTTGAATATGATGATATGCAAGTTTATGTGTGTGTGTGTGCTCAGACACACACACACACACACACACACACACACACACACACACACACACACACACACACACACATGGGCGTGCGTAACGCAAAAGCACTTACACAACACACACACACATCCACAGGGCCTTGCCCATCATGTTTGACTCATCTGGCTGTGTTCCGTTGTTCTCCAGTGTGCAGAAAAGTGGAAAGGTCAGCCAGCACAGGTTCTGTGATGAATTCTGTAGAAAGCAGAACATTTTGAGGTAGAGTGGGAGGGAACTGGCAGAGGGACTGGGCAGAGTGGGGTTTGGGTGAGGGATAAAGGGATAGGCAAGAAAGGAGGTCTGGTTTGGGAAGGAGGAGGAGGGGTGTGCGGAGAAAGTGACCACAGTTGTCACTAAATATCTTCCTGCGGTGAGACCATGAAAGGAATGTGGATAGAATCAAACAATTCTGCAGGTGCAGTTTTGTTGTCAGATGCATGTGTGTATCCAGAGAGATCCACTTAACATGAGTCTGATTAACTCACTAAATTAACGTGAATGTATAGCAGAATGAATGTCTGCATGTATATGCACATGTGTATGTATGATGTGATATATACTGCTTTGTATTTACTTTTCATTTTTTGTATTTACTTTTCATTTTTCTGTGTGTCGTTTGCCTTCAGGCTGTGAAAGATAAACTGGCGTCACTGCTAAAAGGTATACAGTATACCAGCAGCAACATCCCTCCCCACTTGCCAGCGGTGACCTCGGTTTCTTCTCTACCGTAAGTTCAACTGGGATTTCTTTTTTTTTTTTTTTTGTTTTGTTTTTTTATATGTTACTTTTTTTTTTCTTTGCTGTCCCAACCTCTGCGCCACCTCAGAGGCAGTGCACCCACGCCGCTCATTCCAACACTCCGTCCACAGCCACAGCCCGGTTGGCCCCCCGCAGCCCCGGCACTGGCAATCCACAGGGAGCAGTCAATGTCAAGTTGTCAAGTGGCAACCCACCGGTGAGACACTGCACTGCTGCCGAGTCACTTCGGTGGTGTTCAGTGCGCCTGTTCTGATCTAACATACGCAGGACACCACCTACTAAGCCCCCTATTGACAACAATAATTGCTTAGTCGCAGAGCCGGCACGAGTGATCTCTCCCTCCAGAGGGCGCCACCACATCCATCCAACGACAGCCCACATGGACTCGCCAATACCGGTGACCCCAACGGAACCAAACCAAGGCCACAGATGTGGAGAGGACATCGAAATTGAGGTCACCATGAGAGCAGGGCATGAAGGACCACAGAATTTGACTTTTTTTTATGCTGATCGATGAGAAAGAGGATCATTAAGATGATGCTACAGATTTCCATTTCGGTCTGAGACTACATGACAGGGCTGTACTCTATGCTTACTTTCGTAATATATTCTGGCGTCAACCAGGCCCGAGAGATACAGAGAACTGCAGTGTTGGTCAGGAAATTTGAGCAACACTCTCAGAAACGCATCCATTAAGTGGATGAAACTTGACTGTGTGATCCCAGTCTTCCCAACTGAGTCCGCAGCAAACTCAACTCTGGGTAGGAGCCGGTCGGGGCAGAAAAACCCACGTGACTCTGATGGGATTCGAACCCACGACCTCCCAGCTGGGAGTCCGCGACGCTAACCAGGAAACTACAAAACGTTTAAAAAGTTCAACAGAAACATTATCCGCAGACAGCATAATCCTTTAAAATGCATGTTTGTTTCTGTTACACTTTTTTTTTTAGAGTTGTATGTGTATGTCCTTTTTCAAAATCCATTTTCACATAACTAGCAATGCATTTTGATCAACACATTAGAGCAAATTTAACAGTTGTGTAACAATGTGTATGCATGGTTCATAGTGGTCAGAGTAAAGTGGAAAGGTCAGAGATTTGTCGAAAATATTTTCCAGTCACTGCAAAGTCGTTTGAAAAAAAAAAAAAAAATCAGTAAATTGTCATGGAAATTTATGTCAGTTATTTATTGTGGCAGACTTTTCTATCAGTGAGCAGACCCCAAAGGAGAAGGCTTTCTCCCCATCTCTCACACAGACATGTAGCTACTGAACAAACATGAAGGTGTCAAGCCGTTTCAATAGGTTAACCATTATCCATACAGATGGAACACACAAACAGGTATGTAAGAAATCTGTGTTTGAGTTGTACATGCATATGATTTCAGATTACTCTGTACACATGCTTTGCAAAAATATGGCTCATAAGATGCATGTTAGGAGCGTATGCCAAAAACAACAAAAAAAAAAAAAAAGATGCAAAGTTCTAGAGTTGTAATCGTACTTGAGAACTGTAACCATGGTGTTGTCTTGATGACCAGCTCAAGTGCTTTTACAAGTCAGCAACAGCTGTCTGTCTGCATCTGTGACAATCTGCTAAAACAGACAAACAACAGTGGGAACTACAGGCCCAGAAATATTTGGAACACACATGCATGCACGCACGCTTGCACACATGCAACACATGATCACACATACTGTCACACAACGGACACAACAGCATGTGCGCACACACACAAACACACAGACATGCGCACATGCCCACACACACGCACACACTCGCATGCACACACACACACACATAGTCACGTGCACACACACACACACACGTGCACGCACGCACACTTGCAAAAGCGCGCATGCATGCATATTATTGCACAAATCAGTGTGACAGGCAAGGGAAGGGGAAGAAAAAACTGCTATTGACAGATGAAAAGGGTTGTTTTAAGAGATGCCTTGAAGGAAGACAGAGAGTTTTTGAACTATGCAAAGATATTGGGAGTTCATTCCAAGAAACCAGACTCTGAAAAGAAAAAGAAAGATCGCCATAGGTTTTAGTTCAAAATGAGGGATTTTGAGCAGAGTGTTATTGGTAGAAGAACGCAACTGCCTAGAAGGAACATAGAGATGAAGGAGATCAGAAAGGTAGGAAGGAGCTAAAGCCATTCAAAGATTTAAAGCAGAGTAAGGACAGTTTGTTGTCTGTTCGTTTTTTGACTGGCAGCCAGTGAAGAGAAACATTTGGGTTGTCTGGGAATCAAATGAGCAGCATCGTTTTTATACTTTCTGAAAACGACCAAGAAGGTTCTGGGGACAGCCAGCAGACAAAGACAAAGCGTCATTTTAAATGTACATTGCGCTGCAAAACCTTGAAATTGTCAAACATGGGAATAGAGATTAAGTGAAAAAATGGAGAGAATACCAAACATGGGTCAGCTTGTGCAGGAAAAGAGAAGGACAAATCAAATTCTTGAGATAAAAGCAACAGAAAAGTAGAACATTTCATGCACGTTTTGTGGATTTCCCAGAGTTTGATGGGGTGCTGGTAGCTGTTCACAGAAATACTGAATAGAAGAGTGATTCTGGAAAAATAAAAAATTCTGCTTGATAATTCAGGGGAAACCACAAGGATTTTACGGAAATCTGTATGAACAATGTAATAACAATAAGTACCATGTGTTCTACAGATTGTGAGGACATTTGCCTAGGGAGCTGATGATTATAAGTTTGAACCATTTGTGGGGTAGCATTTTTACAGCTTGAAAACCCTGTCTTCCTAGCCCACTGTAAATGAGTGCCTGTTTCATGTCAGTGGACGAGAGAAATGGGCTTCACCTACCATAATGCCTTGCCCCTGATATAGTGAACCTCTTATAGTTCTCTGTCTCTATGTCCATTAAGCTATTGGATTTCAACAAGAAAACTTTAAATCAGTGTGTAACACTGAACATAGTTCAGATTTTGTCTGCCATTTGTGCCGTGAGTGTTACAAATCAGTTTTTCATGATGGGACTCAATGTGATACGAACTCGCCACATGTAACTGCAAGTGCACCATAGAGAGACAGCCCTTCAAAAGTGTACAGAAGAAAAAAAAAGAATTTCTATGTGTACATGATTTTTTTTTTTTTTCTGGGTCTTCAAAGGGGAAGAGTTTTGATGGGGAGGGCCTTTACTGACAGATTCAAAGGTAAGGCTCTTGACATCTTTTACAGGCAAGAACAAGCATTAGCTTGATGCTATGCACATGACATGCATTCCCAAAAAGGGGTGCTCCACATAGGGTCTGGCAAGCTTTGAAATAATATTGGGGGGCTGGAATAGCTCAGTTGATAGAGCGCTGGACTCGTGATCCTGGCATTGCGGGTTCAAATTTCGGTACAGGGGGATTTTTCCCTCAGAGTTAACATCAGTTCTGACTCCATTCCCAATACAGTCCTTCGAATGAGACTATAAACCGACATTCCGTGTGTGAATGCATGCACAACATCTTGCACACTGTAAAATCCCATCACCAAGTTTCAGAAGAGAAGGCCAGTTTGGCCACTGGTATGGATGACACGTTACACATAGCATGCACCTTCCCCAAAGATGGAGTATGGCTGCCTTAATGGTGGAATAAAAAATGGTCAAACACACAAAACACCACTGCATGTCTATACAGGCAGTGTCCGTAGGGGTATCAGGCTGCATACGCAGAAAGGAAAGAAAGAAAAGAAAGAAAGAAAAAAAAACAATATTGGAGAGAAGCACATATTATCTTAGTTGGGTAAGATCGTTTGTATTTTTTTTTTTTTTTTTTTTTTGTTTTTCACCACAGGCCACAAACAACACATCCAAATGGTGAAGGACAGAAAACTGACAGTCCCAAGCCCCCAGTCCAGTCACAGGCTTCTGTTACCAGTGCCAAGACTACCTCACAGACGTCAGTCAAACCTGATCATGCCGCCAGCAAACAGCCTCAGCTGCCCTGCCCTTTGATGGAGTATCTCACAGTGGATGAGTTCACTGACATCCCAAAGTGAGGGCAGCAGCATCTGTGACCTGTTTGCGTTGATAGAATAAGTGCAGTGCAGCGGTGGTGATTATGGATTTGTTCTTGATTAGTGCCCAAGTGTTCTTGACCGTTCTCTTTCCAGTTCAGTCTGAGCCTGATACCGGTGAATGAGTGCAGACTTTGTGTGGTGAATGATGTTCTATGCCTGCTTTTCAACTTAAGATATATGAGTGGTAATGACAGTACTATTATTTCATACCAATATATGGAGTGGTAATAATAGTACTATACCTTCATGCCTATTGTGCAGCTTTAGATATATGGAGTGGTGTTATTTGTACCAGCATTCAAATGATGTACAGTCATTTTGTACAGGTGAGCCTCTTTGTAACAACCATGAAAATGTCTTGGAGGAAATTAACTGTACTTTGTGTCAAGTTTAAGTGTTTGATTGCTTCAAGAAGGTAAACATATACTGTCCCAGGTGAAGCAAGACAGTGGTACCTGATTATTCAGTTTGTGTCTGCCCCATCCCTTCTTGTCTGCTAAAGTGTTATATCAACAAGCATACTCAACAGAAACACATAAAGGGACTACCACCACCAGCAGCACCCCCCAAAAAAAGGGGGGGGGGGGGGGGGGGGGAGGAAGGAACATGAGGAAATTTGAACGCAAATGTAACATGGTACAAATGTGTAGCAATTACACTATTCAAGGATGATTGACTGATCAGGGATAGGGAGTTTTACTGATCGACATTAGTGGGTATGCAAACAGGGGGTGCCATAGGGGCACACACACACACACACACACACACACACACACACACACACACACACACACACACACACACACACACACACACACACATATAGATATATATATTTGTGTGTGTGTGTGTGTGTGTGTGTGTGTGTGTGTGTGTGTGTGTGTGTGTGTATACATACATATATATGTATGTATGTATGTATGTGAAAGGGCGATTATTGAACCAGCATACAAACACCATATCTGCTGTCATCCAGATTTTTTTATGATGGTTGACACCAATTTGGGGAAAGAAAATGGGCTGCTGATCATTGTCAGAGGTCCAGATATCATGGTCTTCCAGCTATTGAATGTGGGGAATTCTCCCAAGTTTGGGCTTTGGTGTGTGTGTTGATACTTCGACTCAAAAACCATAACCTTGACAAGAGGGCCAAAGTCTTTCAGAGTTATCTAGCCTGTAAGCTTTGTGCAAAGAGATGCATGGATAGTGTGTTCAAAGTGGTTTTGTAAGCTTCCAGAACCAAACTGGGAAATGATCAGGCTTAGACTATTTCAAGGACAGCCTTACTTAGGCTATGTGTTTCAAGCAATTTTTTTTTTTTTTGTTTTTTTTTGCCAGCTTTACTGGACAAGAAATTTAAAAACAATCAGGCATAGAATATTTCAAAGACAACAGCCCTTAGGCTATAAAACTGGGTAAAAGATTCACAAAAAACTGGAATAAAATGTGGGATGGATGTAAGCAGAAGACTGTCTGAAATTACCATTAACTTTGTGGCACAATGGGGTTTGTTAATGGAATTCAAGAGAGGCATCAAGTAGAGAAAATAGTGTCCACACATGTTTAAAGAATTACAATGATATTCAATGTTATTGATTTAGATACAACAGAAAAAAAAGAATAATTTTAATTTAGTATATCAAAGGAAATGGCAATTTTCCTTAGATTTTTTGACATGCTGTTCTCTTGTCTTGGCACTCATTCTACGCTTATGCCATTATGGGTCGCTGATGGTCAGGAAAATGTAACTGTATTAGCTGTAAATGTATCCGTTGGACTTTAACTAATTTAGGAGAAAAATGAAAATGAAAAGTGAAAATAAAAAATATGGAAAATGAGATATTTTGAAACTTTCAGCTGCTGTCCCTCTCTTGGATCATTTGTTCACCGAGTTGAGAAAGAGCTGGTCAAGGACTTATGACAGTGGGGGCTTAGAACTCTGTCATTTCATTTGAAATAAGCTGTCATTTGTTTTTGATAAATTAATAGACATTTGATTCGTAATATATCGAAATTCAGTAAATTGTGTGATAACGTATTGGTATTTCTGAAGCAACTCAGTTTTTGCAGATTGATTTTACTGTTTGCCAGTTTCATTGTTTCATATGTCTTTGCCTTATAATGTAGAGTTTCCAAACTTTTCTTTGTTTAAGACACACTGAGACTCCATAGAGGGTGCGTTTACTGTGAGAACATTCGCTGTTTATTGTCCGGAAATAGAAACGAAACGGAAACTTACAACATTTGCATTTAATATTTTGGAGTAAAGTGATGATAGCAGTTAGTGATCAAATGTAATAATAATGTTTGAAATAGGCTGACATTTGAGTGTGAGAGATAGATACAGCTGTATGTGAAAGTACCTGTGGTTCCTGTTTACAGTATACAAGACCATTGTTATGGTGCATGTTTAGAGTTTGTTTCTGAGCATTGGCAAGGCAGTGTAAAATGTGTAATAACACTTTAAACAAAGTGAGTTCCTAGATTGAAGTACTTTGTTTATGCGATTTGTGCATACGTGTGTATGTCTGCAAGTACATAATATCTGTATTTGGTTCTGTTTTTATGTTTAGCATCTGGTGTCATGCCATAAGTCCATACAGATCTTCAGTTTTTGGACCTCACATGATCCATTGAATATTGTTATGTCTTAGTGGATGATGTCTTTATGTCTGCTGGTTACTTTAATTGTATAAAGAGGTGATCATTGTACAAATTTTGTTGTACATGATCTTCTTAAGCCTAGTGACCAGCTTTAAGTTGTTTGGAGGGTAAATCATTGTACTGGCACACAGATACTGTCATTTTCTAACAGATGATGTTTGTTTGTCTGTTGTTTGGTTGTAGGTACATGAAGGGGCGATTGTCGTACCAGCAAGTAAACAGAGTCATTGATGAACTGAACAAAGTATTCGTCGCCAATATAAACTTCTCAAACAGAAGAAATCAACCATGAATGACCTTCATCGTAAACTGTATGAAAACTTCAAGATGCAGGAGTCTAAAGACACCAAAGGTACGTAACAGTAATAAAGGTGATAATCATATTGAACAAGTATATAGATATTCAATGTGCATGTAGTTTGTTATACAGAATACAAAACATATACATCATGACTGTATAATACACACACACACACACACACACACACACACACACACACACACACACACACACACACACACACATACACACAAGGTACAGCAGTGACAGCTACAGCAGGAAAGGCCTGTTGTAATGCATGACTGACCAGGGGAAGTGTGAAGGAAAGGGGCTTGGGCTAGGGGTCAGCAGCACCAAGGTATCTGGAAAGAAGTTTATATTCAGAGGATCTGAAGTCGTGAAGAGAGACTCCATAGCAATATTAACAAACTGGCTGCAAAAGCAGGGAGAGTTGATAGGAGAAAGAACATTGGTCATAGAAATGACATTTTCATGAACCCATTGATCATTAGCTATCCCCGTACTGTAGTATCTCTAGGTTGTAGTTCAGGAACGTACTGCAGATGAAAAGCAGCAATGCAGTGCAGTTGTATAGTGTAAATAGGTACTTGCCTTACATGGTCTTAACTTCCTAACCAATGGTGCACTTGTTTTCATCCATGTATTATTTCAAAGAAGAATAAATAGAGATTTAGTCTATTTTCTCTTTTGCAAATGTATTTACAGTAATATACTTCCTAATTTTCTGTTTGACCATACCCACATTCAACGGACGCCTTACTCTTTACACGATGGTTTAAGATCAAAGTCCCAGTCACTGTCAGCAGTTATAACTCTTGTAGCACTTTGCACAAACTCTTCTCCACTATCACATTCAGCAATTGGATCATTTTCTAAATGTTTGCATTTGATTAAACTTCCAACTTGACACCTTGAGTTTTGAGATCTACAGAAAGAGAGCTGGTCAGAATCTGACGTTACAGCCATGATAAGTTTTCAAGAATGTTGAAATCAATCAATAATGAAAGAGTGTTTCTTTAGTGAGTGAAAGTGATCCACTTGTTTATAATGGCAGGAAGAGGAGCTTTCAGTAGTGTTACTGACTGTAGAGTGTGACAAGCTTGTATACTCAAAATACTGGAGTTGCTGATTGGTGCCTACAGGGTTTTCACAGCAAGCCACTGGGCGGTGTCCACAGCATTCACTCTGGAGGCCACCAAGCAGTGGGTTTAGTATATTTCTGAAACATCATCGGCAGACACAGACAACAACAAACATGATGAAATGAAACTACCACACCACCACCACAAAGAAGAAGATGAAAAATCCAGTAAAACATTCTGATTATTCTCCAGCAAATAAGATACCTTCCGTTCAAAGACTTCTTGTCTTTTGGATAGTTTTCTCCTTGATTGCTGGAACTGAAAAAAAAAAAAGAAAAAGAAAAGAAAGAATATGAACACAAGAAGCGTTGCTACCTGTAAGGACCCATGTTTTAAGGATTTCTTACGATCATGATTGACAGGTTTCACTGTATCCCATCTCCCACCCTTTTCCATCCCCCAGGTAGATACTGGGCATGAAAAAAGAGTTAAATGTGCATTATCCATCTGTTTTTTATCAACTTTCAGTTTGTACAAGGTCAGCTGACAATACAGACACATTATAGGTTTATAGCATTTAGTGTGGACACTCAGGTTTGTGCTTATGCACACATGCTTACACACACACACACACACACACACACACACACACACACACACACACAGTCTGTCCCTCTCTCTCACATGCTTGCATACAAATAAAGGGAGACAGTACACATAGTTGCTTTAAGTATATAGAAGCTAGGTAAAGTAATATTGCTTATAGCCCAGCCGACCACAAAGGGCCATATCAGGGCTGTCACTGCATTCAAGTCAACTCACAAGTCATTCGTTCACACAGCTCTTTAAAAATACACATCTAAAACCCCACCCGAAATTTAGTTAAAAATCTTTCCACTATAAAATCTCAGATCCAATGAAAAATGTTAATCTCTTTCAAGAATCCAAAGATTGCATCAGGTGGAACATCTCTGAACAAGGTTTTCGTGGAATCTGCTGTAAACGTTTGTTTCTCACATCATGCAAGTCCCAACACCCTAAAAGAATATGTTTCATTGTAAGTGGTCATGACATGGAATGCACCACTGAGCTTCTTCATTCTTTAAAAGGTACGAATGAGTAAAATATGAATGGCCAGTGTGCTGTTGGCATAGAACCATTTCTTCTTTGTGACCACCAGAGGTAGATGAGAGGAATTCTTGTAGGTTTGGAAGGATCTGAAAGAGTTTGTTATCAGTCTGTGTATTCCAATCCTGCCAGGTGTCTCTAACATAATCATTAACTTTTGGTTTTAGATCTGTGTAGGGGATAGATATGTTAGACAGTTTCCCTGTTGTGGCATTCTTGGCCAAACGATCAACCATTTCATTCTTTTCTGATGCCAACATGACTGGGAACCCAAGCTCCCCCATGGGGATAGCAGGGGGTCTTTTGTACAAAATAATAGTTCCCCTACCTTCTGGACATTCTGTGCTAGTAACGTCCCCTTTTCCTTTCGCTTTCGCTCTCAGTAACTCTGTCTCCTCCTTTGCTGTACTGTCATCTACTGTCCTTTCTGTCTACCATATCTATTATCTATCTTTTTCCACAACCTCTTCCCACAAATTTCTGCACTCAACGAAGTCGGAGTGAACTGACTTCGAGTATAGTGTGAGTATCCCAACAGGGTGAAACAAGTCACACACGCTACCAGATACTGGAACGCTGAAGAAGAAAAAGAACCCAAGCCAGAACAATGTTGTGATCTTCCGCTTTCAACATGAAAAGTTTTTTTAAAAAGTGTAAAGTTCGGGACGATGGAGGTTGCGGCCAGCTATTGCTCCAAAGCTGACAGCAAATCAGACAAAATCAGAAAGTCTTTGTCGATTGAGAGATTATCGTCAGTGCTAGAACCAGAGCTGTAAGTTCAGGAGAGTAAACAGAAGCATCTGATGGAATATGTTCTAATAATATCTGAGAAGAAGCACCAGGGCAATAGGCTACACAGATCACTCCATCTTCAGACTGGAACCTTCAGTAAATATTTTCTGAAAGGATGGGAATTTTGTACAGAGATCGGCAAAGAATGCCTTGTATGCCTGAGAACTGGTGGATTCTTTATGAAAAGCAGCAAGATCAAAACGGATTTCTGGTGTGAAAAAGGTCCACGGAGGCTTATCTGGAAACTTGGAGAAGTCAGACAAAACTCCTAGATGAAGACCCGCATTCTGCGCATGAGGCTGCATACGAAGTCCAAATGGTGGGATACAGTTAGGATTTTTTCTGAATTTACTTTGAAACTGAGGGTTAATAACACAGTCATAGGCAGGGTTTTCTGGGTCAGAGAACAGTCTGAGATAGTAGTTCAAGGATAGTTTCAGCCTGCGGTTGGATATGAGGGTTCACCAGCCTCCACGTACAGGCTGTACACAGGGGTGGTGCGGAATGCTCCAAGACAGAGATGAAGCCCTTGATGTAGAAACTGAGTGCAAGAAACAATGTAAGTATATAAAAGAGATACAAGCAAGCAAGCCATTATATTCTTCTTGGCACATGCTGGTGGACACTTGCAGCCCTTTGCATGCTAAACAGCCCATGTTCTTTTGGGCAAACTTGGTGTCATTTCCAAGTAAGCAGATTTTGCCATGAATTTAGGGTAAAAATTATTGTATGAAAACTCTGACAACTTGTTCTTTGTTTTTGCAGCCTCATTCAGATGATGATGCTTGTTGATAATTTTGCAGGCCAAGCCCTGGTTTGAACTAACATTGTCAAGTTGCTCTTTCTTGCTTGTGTTGTTTGTCATGTAGAGTTCAGACTCTACTCTCTCTCTTGAATCTCACTGTCAGCCGCTTCCATGGTAAATATTAACTGTAACCATATTGTCAAAAAGATATCCTAGAACCCTATGACTTGGTCTTAAAACAGACCAAGAAAAAATCTCAGAGGAGTTATATGAAAATAAGACAGCATATGTCACAGCAGTATTAGTGCTTTCATGTTTAAGTTTCTTATCCCCTTATAATGTTAAAGGATGTGTGCAATTTATGTGTCTTAGTGTCGTAATCGTGACCATAAAAATAATGATAATAAACAGTATTCATATAGCACGATTCCAATTGAAAAGTCCTCATTGCACTTTCATCCACCATTCATATTTTTTTTCATTCAGAAGTTAACAGTGAGCTAACTATACAAGTTATGTGCACACATATTTGAGAATGGCTTAAAACGCTTAACTGAAAAGTTAAGTTTTTAGATGCGTTTTGAAAGCAAGCAAGGTAGGCATATTTTGTGAAGCAGGGGCAGTGAGTTCCAAACAATTGGGACAGCAGAAGAAAAGGAACACTACTGTATAATTTTAGACTGTGCTTCCACATCATCATGAGTTTCTGACCGCAGAAATGGGGAGTACCTGATATATACAGAGAGTAGAGGAAAAGTATGTAAGAAGGGAATCATCAAAAAGTGAAAGGCAAGAATAGCCAGCATATATTGATAATGGAATTTTGCAGTTCCTTCAACAGAGGGCTAATGTGTTCTTGTGTTCTTTTGATAAGGTCAAGATGCATTGTAATGTTTTGAATTCACTTGAAGTTTATTTGTCTGTGGCTATTTCTGAATGTTTTTGTGTCTATATGTAAGTCAAAATCATTACGTACGTACACGCACCTGTGCACAGAAGACACACAATGTATGGACAGATACAGATACACTGTAACTGTCATACATTGTGTGTCTTTTTGGCTACGTCTATCCCAGATATGTACTTTTGTGTTGCTGACAGTCCATTTTTCTGTTATTCATTCTAGACGTATATACTTGTGTTATAAATGCACCTTTCTGTGTATCAATGAGTGAGTATGTCTGTCTGTTCCAAAGACGATTTTGAATGATAAAAACTTTCTTTCTGTATGTCGATGATTATCTACCTTTGTCTGTCCCAGACTTTTTGTATTGTAGATCACATATATCTTTCTCTTTCTGCATCTGACTGAAGGCCTTAATACTATTCACACTTTGCACTTTTGTCTTACACAGTGAAGTCTATCTTGGTATAAGTCATTCTGTGTTTTTACAGGTGTGTACTTTGTGGTGGAAAAGGACATCAAGGAGTGGAGCAGTCTGAAGATGAGCAGAGAAACACACAGCCTTTTCACCATACTCCGACACTGTGGGCGACTGTGCGAGATCCGGGGCGATGGGTACATCCGTTACACAATGATCGACATGTATTGATGACTGGGGGAGATTTAAAGTGGTGGATACATACATTATTCATTGACCCTATGATCGAAATGTCATGATCAAAAAGACTTTAGGGGCATGAACATTCTCATGATGCGTTAGTTGATATCCAGACTTGAAGGGATATGATGACTTTGTTTTCAGAGATCATTTGTTTACATGGACAGTATCGTGATCAATTGCATGATGTAGTGATAAACAAACATCAACTGATCATGTGCCATTCAAGTTATGAAAGGACGTATGGTTGGCCATTTCAAAAAAGATACCTTGATGGTCATTGCCACTGTGCCTTCCTAACTGTTACCATCTCCTTGCTTCTGCCTGTCTTAGCATCACCCGTATATCTACCAGCAATCGCAGCTAAATTCCATCACTCCACCAGAACAGAGCACTGCATGTTTCAGGGCTGCATTAGCAATGAAAAAGAAAACAGTGAAATAAATGAAGGAAAGGTTTCAAAAAGCCTTTAAGAGGGCTGGTACATCTTCAGCTAACGCTTGTACTTTTCTGAGTCCGTATAACACCTGTAGTATTATAGGAAAAGTTGGGGTTTTTGTTTTGTTTTGTGTGTGTGTTTTTTTGCAGCTGGCATTTTAGTTTACTTTGCTGTACACTTGTGTTTTCTCTTGGATTAACAGATCACAGACTTCCTTGAGTTCACCTTTTTTTTTTTTTGCAATTAGCAAAATATTTCCCTTCTTTATGCTTCACACATTTGTATGTATACTGTATAAGGTGGTTGATAACTGTAAATGACATGAGTGTAAATGGTTTTTGTATGTGAACAGTTATACATGACATTAGTGACAATGGTTTTGTATCTGCGCATAATGCAGAACTGAGAGTTTTATGTAAAAAATCTAGTTATTCTGATTTTTGTTCATTATTTTGTCATGCTTTAAATAGGTTTTGAACAGTGCAGGTTGATGAGAAACCCCTTGTATATCGCTCATTCTGTCATTCCTTCCCAAACAAATCGTTTGCTGTACAACATATTGTGCATACATGGGAATTAGCCAGGTTAAAAATCCTTGTGGGGAAAAAAAAATGAATCTTTTGTTCTGCTTTGAATGTGGCAAGTTGAGCAAGATTTTGCAGTGATCTTGGATAGCAAAGCTGAGAGAATGTTGCTGGATGGTTTTAGGTTTTTCTAGGGGATCTTCAAAGGGTTTTGTTTCGAAGATCAGAGAGTATGCAGTTACAGGTTAGAGCAGAGAATAGTGCACATGATAGTTGCGAACCTCTTTGTAAGGAAGGATGAGGGCATTGTACATTGTAATCTTACATTAACTTGCCAGCAGATATTTCTCATTTATCTATGGGCCATTCCTTATCCTGCACATCAAGCTACTCACCAACGTGCTCACGAGTATGAACGTTGCTAGTTCTCTTTTCTTTCTATCTTTCTTTGTTTTTACCTTGTGGTGTAAGTACAGGTTTACTACCTGACTGAATAGGACTGAACGCAAAAAAAGTTCAGTTGATCTGTCCACAGATCATATTTGCAGGAAAGCCTGCTGAAAATTGCATGGAGGTAGTTGAGAAAAAGATGGACAGACAGATGTAGAGGCATGTGCTGCACAACACTGACTTCAGTTACACATGAAAACAAAAGTGAAAAATAAAGTTGGAAGAGGGAAAAACCTCTGTATTAGGATACTGACAGTATAATACAGGGTCTGCACAAATAATCAGCAAGGACTTATATAAGATCAGAAATGCTATGAATATATGGGATAAGAAAAATGCTATGAATATACAAGACTGTCAACTGATATTTCATTGTCTTTCTTACTTAATGTCACTTCAGGGTTCCCTATCTCACTAATGCTTAAAGGGTTTGCTCCACTCTTTCCTTTCATTTTGTTGGTGCTATTTTCACACTGATTTGGACTTCTTAGAGAGTGAAAACCCCACACCTTACTCATGCGGTGATCAGTGAGCGAGTTAGTTTTGCTTTTAGTCCATGTGCAGTAAAAAGGCACAACTTTTCTTGCCTGTGCCTTCTCTCCATTCCAAACTGGCTCGGCGCTGCATGAGAAAAACCTACCAAAATAGCTTTTGTTTGTGGAATCCCTATGTATCGCTACAATGCTGACTTGGTTGTCTAGGTCACCTACCTGTAATGCTGTGTCAAACTCTTCAGCTGATGGCAGAAGTTTCCGACTTTGTTGCTCACTTTCCTTTTGTGTACTGAATGCACTCGCTGTACTTTAAATGGGAGGTCAAACCCACAAAGTAGTATTGTAAAGGGCGAATCTCTCACATACACACACTCACATCAAATGTGAAAGAGGTGACTTGGAGCTCCGATATGTGAAATACATATAAAAAATGCAATATCAGGAGCACTGCATATGTAAATGTCACATACAGTTATGCACAAGTTGGTTGATTTCACCCTTCATTTTTTTTTTTTTTTCATTTTCATTTTTTGTTTGCTTTTTAAGAGGGGGTGTGATATAGGGTGGGGGGAAGCGCAGTTATCATTTCTCATTTCTTTCACTGACATCACACCGACAATGCTCATTCTGGTTCTCCTGTACACAGTCAGGCTTGTCCCATGAAACGCAGAGCAAGAGAAAAAATGTCCCCAAGATTTGTTGTTATTTTCACAGAATTCAAAATTGATTTGGAAGGCTGTTAATCTTTTCACTGATGGTAAATCGAACTCTGAAGTTCAGAATCCAATGAAAAACATTTCACCGGGAGATTTGAACTTTAAATTTGCAAATGTTGCTAAGGAACAGAACAGTAAATAATAAACAAATCAAAATGATTTACATGAACTAAAACAATACTGCTGTTCTAAAAAATGTCAACTTTCACTATAATTATGGTCAATTTCAGTAAAGAAGTGTTTTATGGCTTGATATGTTAAAACAATCAGGAACACAGAGAGGTTTAGATGGAATTGATGGAAGGATTCTAAAAATAGCTTCAGCTGCTGTCACTGATACACTGACCTATATGTACAATTTGTGCATCAGTAAAAAACCAGTTTCCTCATGAATTCAAACAAACGAAAGTTATACCTTTGTACAAAAATGGTGACCCCATCAACCCCTCTAATTATAGACCTATTTGAATACTTTTGGGGGGTCAAAACACTTGAAAATCTTGTTCAAATACAATTGTATTCTCATTTTAAGCATTATTATTTCATTCACCTAAATCAGTCGGGCTATAGAGAAAATAACTGTTGCCATATGTCTCTTACACAGATAACTGATAATTGTCTATCAAATATAAATAACAATGAATTCACTGGAATTCTTTTTGTCGACTTTGCTAAAGCCTTTGATGTTATAAACTATTCCATTCTCATAGAAAAACTTACACACTATAAACTGTCAAACCAGGCTTTAGATTTTATCAGATTTCTCCTTTCTGATCATCAACAACTTGTTGACATTTGTAGCAGATGGTCAGTTACTTCCTTTGCAATTGGTGTTCCTCAAGGGTCAGTATTAGGACCTCTCTTATTTTATATTTACATTAATGATTTGCCTTTATACATGGAGTGTGGCTGTGAAGTGTTTGTTGATGACACTTCACTACAATGTAGCAGTGGTAATCCTATGATTTCAGTAAACAACCTTAAGAATAACATAGATAGATTGATTAAATGGACCGAAATGAATCACATGTCCCTGAATGCAAATAAAACAAAATGTATGTATGTGACCACACAGCAAAAAACGGCAGAAAATGAAGGCTCCATTCACACCACTGTATGTCAAAGACCTAAGGATCAAAGAGGTAGCATCTCATAAAGTACTAGGGGCTATTATTGATAATGATCTGATATGGTATGACCCACATTACCGGTCTTGAAAAACATATTTCTAAAAGAATTTTTTCAATTATCAAAAGTTAAACATTTTCTGAATCTCCAGTCAAAGAAATTTTTTCAAGCACATATTTCATCTCTCATGAATTACGCATCCACGTTATGGGATAATTCTCATGAAACAAATTTGAAACAAATCAGTCATTTGCATAAGCGAGCTATAAAGTTAGTACAATCAAAATCTAATTCCTTGACTGCTGATGATTAAAAAAGTTAACATTCTGTCATTTAAAGACAGGCTCTTTTTCAATAAATGCTTATGCATATATAGGGTTGTTATATTAAGGGAATAGCTCAAAGAAAATAAGTCGAAACTTTGCAAATAATGCAAATAGACACATTCACAAACTTTCATTTCCAAGACCCCTAACAATCTTTACAAATCTAGCTTCACGTATTCTGGAGGAATGGCATTAAAATCATGTCCTTCTAAACTAGCATTCAAAAGAGCACTGAAAAAGAATTTGATGGATAAATCATAAATTAATCTATCATTATTTATATCGTTGCAGAGTCTCTCTACCCCCCCCCCCCCCCCCCCCCCCCCCCCCCACACACACACACACACACCTCCCCTCTCTCTCTCTCTCTCTCTCTCTCTCTCTCATCTGTCTGTCTGTCTGTCTCTCTCTGACTATGTCTCTGTCTCTTCCTGTCTCTCTCTCTCATTCCCTTCATCCCTCTATTGGTTTCTCATTTTGTCTTTGTCTCTCTATCTCTCCCTGTCTGTCTGTCTGTCTGTCTGTATCTGTCTCTCTCTCTCTCATATGTTTGGGTGTGCCTAGTCTGATGTGTTGTATATTGTTCATCAAAATATGAATTGTGATAGTTGTTAGACATTTCACTGTTTCATTACATTAGTTTGTTTGTTTTTGATTTCTGCATTTGGATTGCTTCATGTTTCTTTTTCTCCATTATTGTAATTGATATTTATTCTGTTTGTGAGGGCAAGGTAAAGAAAAAACTGTTAAGCTTATTCTTTAACCCTCGGTAAAGATGATTTTGACTTGACTTGTCTGTATAAGACTTGCCACCTATAATCCACAGGGAACAATTAATATCTAGTCATTAAGAGACAGCCCAACAGAAGAGAGCCTACACTACTGCAAAGTCATTTCACTGACGTTCAGAAATGCCTGCTCTGATCAAGCATATGCAGGATATCTTCTGCTAAGCCTCCAATGAATTACGCAGCCATGACAAGGAAGTATTCGGAAGGGCAACATCACAGCCATTCCAACATGGGTGCCCATGTGCTTGCTTGCTGACGTGAAAACTTAGACGTGACCTCAGCATGTTGTACGTGTGGAGTGGAAACTGGAAAGTGAGTCATAATTAGAGCTGGGTATGAAGAGCTACAGATTTTTGAAACTTTTTTTTCAGTTATGGTGCTATGGGATTTTGTTCCGGTCTTCAGCCTTGTGAGCTGTCTCTAGACTCACTTTGACCTTGAGGCCCATCTTTTCTTTTTTCTAATTTTGAAATTGTCGGTCCAGCTCATCTTGAAAATGTTGTCGTGGTATGTGACTCAGAGAAAAGACAACAAAAATTTTTGTGGTACTCAGAAATGCACACTTTACAGTTTCCAAATATGTCAAGAACTCTTATAAAAATCATTGAGGATGTTGCTTTCCTGTCTCCTGTATTATTAATGCTAAATCAACAGTGTACTTCTGTTTAGTACTTGCAATTGAATTATTTCAGAGAGATATAATACCCAAATAAATGTTTCCTAGTGTCTCAAATTGGTGGATGGATGTCTTAGGCATACCATATAAAGCAAAATAAACAGATAAGATAGAAGTCAATTAGTGCACAACTTAACACTCACCACCATGATAGACTGTGAAATGATAGAAGGTGAGTAGGTTACCCGATTCAGTGGTTACAAACAATTCACCAGTGCACTATGGTGAAGGGGTAGGGAACTTATCCTGCTGTCAGTGCTCTCAGGAAATGCCCAGCCTGCATGCGTGAACACAACAGTTATGTTGCACTGCTGCCTGGGAACAACCCCGATGCCTAACATTCTACCTGCAGTGGGCTTTATCAAACTTTCTTTCCATAGAGGGCCCAGGATCAAATGGTCATAGCAGTTGCCTGCGGAGCTGACTGTTGAGGGGGGGGGGGGGGGTTGATTTTGAAAGGGATGGGGTTGGGGGGTGGGTGGGCTTAAAAACCCTCTCTGTTCAACCAGCAGTTAATGGATATACCTCATTCAGATCAGAGAGCTTAAAGGCAGTGGAAAGAGATGGATGGTCCCCACTATCTATCATGCTGTGCTCTAGAAACGATGATCCTCTGACAGTTCACTGCCGCTGAAGCTATTGAAATTTTAACCTTTGTAATTCTATATTTCCCTATTTTGCCTTTCCCTGGCTGCCCCAGGAGGCAGTTGGATTTTATTTTCTCCCCATGGCGGTGAGTGTAGCCTACCACAGAACTGTAGGCGATGTATTTCTCCCTATTGGGCACTGTGGATGGACTAGCACAACCTGGTCTGGTTTCACTGATGGTTCCCTCAGGAGACAGGGGTCGAACCTGGACTGGAGTAATGATTGGTTCAAAAACGAAGAGACTGCAAACTGCCTTTGCTCAGTTTCATGTCACTGGCTAAGCTGTGTCATATCTTTCTGATCTCCAGGTGCTCTCCCCTACTTGGTCCTTATGTTCCTCTGCTGATCCTCATTTCTTTCAGATCTCTTGTTTCCATACCAAGACCTTCGGAGAGCGTTCTTTCTCTTTCCAAGTTTCTTCGGCACGGAACAAACTTTCTTTCTGTCTCTCTTTGTTATCTCTCGAGATGACATTTTTCTCTCTGACTCATTACCTTATTCCCTTTCTGCTCAATGTGTGTGAGTGTGTGTGTGTGAGTGTGTGTGTGTGTGTGTGTGTGTGTGTGTGTGTGTGTGTGTGTGTGTGTGTGTGTGTGTGAGAGAGAGAGAGAGAGAAAAAAACACTAAGAGCTTGAGGTTGTAATAGTTTATAGATTAAGCATTATACATAATCATTATCATTATGATGATAATTATTATCAAAACACAGAATTCAATGGTCCCCAATCCTTATTGCTGTAAGTGAAGGGTTGATAAAGGGTTAATAACAAAGTGTTCAGTTTAACTTTAACACCCATTTCATCATCCCTATTCTCCTAATCTCTACTCCTGCCCCATCTGTCTGTCCCTTCCCCCTCCCTTATCTACCCCCCTGCCCCACTCCCTCCCCCTTTTCTTTCTTTTTCTTTCAAAACCTTTGTCAAGTCATAACAAAAAGAGGAATTATGTGTATACATGCATTCCCCATACACCTCATCCACGTTGTTTTTGTTCTGTAACTTCTGTGGACTTCTCCAGCTCTGACTGTCCATGCAGTCGAATCTTTCGCAGAGTCCTATGAGAGATGATCCCTGGTGTGAATCCCACAGTCAGGACAACCCACAGGAAAGGTATATGCAGCACCACCATCTCCTGAAGCACGCATCCAAACTTGTGAAATCCCACCAGTACATGTATCACAAGCTCATCACGTGACGAGATGGCCAGCTCTTATAGGTTTTGGTGGGGATGGGAGAGGGATCTGATCACATCAGTCTCCCACTGCCAACATTTCCAGGGTTTATATCAGTATCAACAACACGAAACCAGTTATCCAAAGTCTGACCATGACAAGCCACTGCTGCCATCTTATGCCACAATCAACAATCCACACAGATATAACGCTGATCACCATCACAGTGACTCGGCCTCTGTGCGGTGACTCTTATGGCTGCCCCTGCAACGTAATACAGATTACTTGCTCCTTTTGGACCTCAGTTCTCCAAGGTTTCAGCAGTCAATGTGATGTGTACTTCTTGACTTACTACATTTTCTGTGAAAAACTAGCTGTGACATGTTTTCAGGCATAATTTTTGTAAAGATGCTATATTCTGGAATGAAACAGCCTCAGACTGACTTCTGAACTGATTAACCTTCACATCGCTTCCTGAGTACTTCAGTGTCAGACACGCACAAAAAGGTCTTTGTATATCAGGAATCATTACAATCTTCTATTTTTTTTTTTTTCAGGTATTGCAAAAAAGTTATTACTCTTACTCTAAATTAGTAGAGTTTGGTGTCTATGCTTTTACAGTGAAAGAAAAAATAGTTGGACGTTCACAATCACTTCTCTTCTTGTCAGTAAAGCAGGTCTTGGTCAACCCACACTTTAAAGAGCAGTGATTGGATACTGCAATGCATGGAGGTGGGTCCAGGTGCACCTGCTTCAGCAGGTGAAGAATAAACTCTTTAGGACTGTTTGATGATTATGGGGTCTTGTACAACCTGCAAAGTATGAATTGGGACAAAACACAATAAAAACATACAGTTAAAGTTTTATGGGTACTGTGGGACCTGCAGCGCTTGGTGATTTTTCTTATCTGTGTGATCGAATGAGACTATAAAACTGAGGTTCCGTGTGTGAACGCACGCATAACATCTTGCACACACGTAAAATCCCATCACCAACATTCGGAAGAGTAGGCCAGTCTGGCCGTTGGTATGGATGACACATTACACATAGCATGCACCCTGAGTGAGAAATGGAAAGAATGAAGGAAGTAAGGAAAATGACGATCGATATTGAACGATATTGACTGGATGACACGGGAAACGACTGAATGAAAGCGCCAGCTGGCAGCTCTTCAGTCGGCACTACCCAGGTAGGCAGCCCGTTGTGTAAACGAGTGTTGATTGTAAAGCGCTTAGAGCTTGGCGTCTAGCCGAGAATAGGCGCTATATAAGTATTCATTATCATCATCATCATCATCATTACACACTTGGATGTGCACACACACATACGTGCATGCATGCACACGCACACACACACACACACACACACACACATGGAGGGTGAGAAAAACCAGTTTGCAAGGTCTGGACAATAGCAGTGTATGTGTGTGTGTGTTTCCATCTCACTGTATGGATGTATCGGTTTGAATCTCTCTCTCTCTCTCTCTCTCTCTCTCACTCTCTCTCTTACTGTATGTGTAGATGTGTTTGCTGCATTTTATTTTTTCAATCATTCTAAAGGTCTGTCTTTACTTTATCTGCTAGTCTGTTTGTCTCTGTTTCCTACTGTGTGTGTATGTGTGTTTACATCAGCATTCCAATGTACCTGCATGTATGTATGCACGAGTGCATCCTCTACATGTGTGTTAGTGCACGTAAACCACACAGGTTATGTGTATGCATATGCATGAATGTACTCATGTATGTACGTCTGTGAGAGAGAGAGTGTGTGTGTGTGTTCCTCTTTAGCTATGATACAGCCTCCAGCGGTTAGGCAAGGCTGTCAGCAGCATGAAAGGAATATCTCTCTTATTTTCAGTCTCTTTGTCTGTCTGCCTATTTGTCAGTGTGCCTCTGTCACGTTGTCAGTCTGCTGTCTGTCTGTATGTCTGTCCATCTGTCTGTCTGTCTCGCTCTCGTTTATGCATGCATCTTTGAGAGCATGAATGCACAAACGTGTGTGTGTGTGTGTGTGTCCTCCCCTTCTGGATTCATTGTGTGTATGTGATCTGTATCAGCCAAATAAGTGTTCCCACATCTGTAAATGCTTTGTTCAGTTCTCAGCTGCAAAGCTGCGGTAATCTGAGAAAACGCCCACAAAGAGTCACTTTCAAATGTACATTCCCCGCCTCTCTTACCCAAACCCCCTCCTTGTGCCCCCTACCCCCAACCCAACTCCCCTCACCATCCTCACCCCTCAGCAACAACAACAGAACACAACCTCTGTTTACCCTGTCCAAAACCCTCCCTTACACTCCTTACCCTCACAAAACATGCACAGAAATGTCACACACACACACACACAAACACACACATACATACACACACACACACACACACTGTGTGCATGAGAGAGAGTAAGCATGTGTATGTACACACTGTATGTGTGTGTCCCATTCACTTAAATGAGCAAGTGTATGTACTTGGAAAGCTGGGAAGGGTTATCAGAGGAGGGGGGATGAGAGGGGGAGGCATACCATGTGCACTTGGGAGCCTTTAACATTATCTAGAATTCTGTTGCCAAGAAGAGGTGCCAGCCTACCTGGTTGTAGAAGTAACATATTGGGCTGGTACACTCATCTTGTTAAAATCCTAATACATGCTTAGACAATTCTGGATATGAACTGATTCATCAGAGTGGACTTTGCTGAGTGAAGAAAGTAACACAGTGCGGTAGAACTGAACAGTTAGGTGAAGCATTACTCTCGCTTGAAGATAACGAGAAAAAAGAGATTTCACTCACTCCAGATTATTTCCAGCAACAGATTCCAGATCTTGAACAGCAGACTGAGTGTTATACATGTATGAAAGTCGCTGAATGAGCTTAGCTGTCAGAACGAAGAACTTTCCCTCCCTACGCCTCTTGCCAAGATCTCTTCAGGTGGCCGACATGATCGGTGTGACCAAGGTCTGTGACGATAATCCAATGGAATCGTTTTTGTTGTTGTGTGCCCTGGCTAAAAGGCTCCAGGGTTCATCTGAACGGCCGCAGTACTTGAACACTATGGTACAAATGCATCAACTAGGGATGAGAACTTTAGCCTACGTGTGTGACCGTTTTTGATTATCCCGCCATGTGGGCAGCCACACTCCGACTTCGACGGATTTTGCGATTGATAATATAATGCTAAGAGCTTGTCACGACTGAAGACAATCCCTACATAACTATGCAGAGCATCACAACATTTTGATGTAGCCTTGGTGTCCTAGCCTATTTCGACTGGTTTCACACACAGCCTTAAGCCAAGGCGGATCCAATGGAATCGAGCTCCCAAAACTGAAAAGTATGGAAGGAAAAGAGCAAGACTGAAAGAAAAGGGGAGGGGAAAAATACCTTGAAAAGTGCCACTGTAATTCAGTCAAGTTGCCTGCAT
>JADBJO010000644.1:122500-140000 GCA_016801955.1 Conus betulinus | reverse complement strand
TTCCTAGTAATGTTTGTTTTAATATAATGTACAAAGCAGGCAAGTGAAATTTTTGACAAATTGTCTTCTTCAGATGTTATAAACAACAGATATAAATCAAGCACAAAACAATACAGTCACTGAGTCAGCATGAACTGATAACAGTCAATTTTTCATGCTGACTGTAATTTGAGGAGTATTTTTTTTAGATAGATTTGTAGTTGTTTGTTGTTGTACCCTGGCTAAAAGACTCCAGGGATCAACGGAATTGCCAAAGTTCTTGAACTCTATGACCAGGTACAATTGCATCAGCTAGGGATGAAAACATTATGTGTGTGACCGTTTTTGATTACCCCACCACATTGGCAGCCTTACTCCGACTTTGATGGATTTTGGCAGCTGATAATGTTATGCTAGGAGCTTGTCATGACTGAAGACAATCCTGGAATAACTATGAAGAGCATAACAACATTTTGATATAGGTACTGATGTGGCCTTGGAATTCTACTTCTAGCTTATTTATGTCAATTGGTCTGACTCAGCCTTAAGCCAAGGCGAGAACTTGATTTAAGACTGCTGTTTGTAACGTCTAAAGAAGCCATGTTTACATAAATACTTTCATCAGGTAAACACCTTTGGCATGTTGAAGATTACTATTATTAGTTTGTTTCATATTTAAACAAAAATTAGATTTCATTGTTACTTTGAACTTTCTTTTTGTACATGGTGAGGGTTTTTTTTTGCATGTCTTCGGTAATGCTGCCATCTGTTTCAGTCACTAGTGCATCAAGGATTTCACATGCATGCATAAATGGGACTGGGAGTAAAGATCATGTACTGGAATCACACAGTTTACTGAAACTCACTGACCAGAACTGGCTGAAACTAACTGAAACTTACATTCCTTCTAGTCGAAATTACAACTCTGTGTGGTTGACGAAGAGAAGATGATTATCTTCTGAGGGCTAGAAATTTTCTGGATAATTTTCAGTTGTCCTGGGGACTAGTCAGTGAAAGAATCTACTTATCTCCACAAATTTTTACTTGCCCTCCATATGTAAAAAAATGATTTATGAAAAGAACTTGGGCAGCGCAGTGACAAGTCAGCAAACATAATTTGTAATGTGACATTCTGCTCACATGTCATGGCCTAAGAGAGAGAGAATTGATAATGATAATGTTTACCGAGTTACCTTTCTAAACTAGAGTGTGTAAGAAAAGAAAACGGAATAGAATTGTGTTACCGCCATTCATACATTTCTTGATTGAAATTTAAATCATAGAGAATTCCTTTCATACTCTTTGTTTCCTTTCTTTGTCATTCCCTCTTCCCCACATACAATTTTCCAAAATAAATTCGCTTTCTATCAACACAGTTTTAAAATGAACATAGAGGGAATAGATACTATCATTTCCATGCTGACCAAACACAAGTCCTGCTTGCTGTTCACGCGTTTTTGGATAGACTATGCTCTGACCCAGCAAAACAGCACTGTACTAGGATTTTGTCATGAGAAAACTGGAGGGAATGGAGGGTAGGGGTTGAGGGAGAGGAGGGATTGAGGAGAGGTGGTAGTGAAGGTGTGAATCACAGTGGAAGAGAGGGAAATGTGATTGGCCTGTATTGAAAAATTTGAAGCTTACTTCTCAACCTCACTTTTATTGACACAAACTTTGGTTGCCCCATGGACAAGTGCAGATGAGATATAAATTCCACTTGTCCACCTGAAGATTAAGTTGTCACCGGCAATGGGGCAAGTAGGTATTTTTAGCCCTGTTACAGATTTTCACTATATTTTTCAGCCAGGATAATTGAAGGGCAAACCGCAGGTGATGCCAAGAAGGTAACTCACAGAAAGTGGTGAAATAACAAACACATATATATGATGTTGCAGTCAATGAATGGCAAAACACATTCATCCATGATTTGAAAAAAATATTGCGAAGCACTCAGTTTGGGAATTTTTTTTTTTTGCTGACAGTTTTTTTTTTTTTTTTTTAACAATAAGTGTCATGTCAGTGAACATTGTGTTGAAGCAAATGGTTCAGTGTAACACTAACAGTCACTTGTCTTACTCAAAAGTTGGACACACTATTTTTCTGGACAGTTCTTTCTTTCTTTCACGTTCCCAGCGATACTAGATCCTCGATCCAGTTACTAAGGCAAAGTGGCAGTCCGTTGCACAGTGACCCGCCAGTCTCCTCTACTTTTCCTGGTCCTCAATTGGACTGGGCCACATCTGCTGCCTCAAGGCTTCAAAGGAGGGGCAGGACTGTAAGATGTGGGTGGGGGTTTGGGAGTCTCTACTGCAAGGGCACTGGTCAGTATGAGAGAGTTTTGAGATGTGAGAGATAGGATTAGGAGAGTGACTGGCAATGTCATGTTTGCAGCCAGAAGATGGTAACTTGAGCTGCTCTGTTGAGTTGAAAGGTGCTGTTCTCTTCAGTCCCAATGTCTAGGGATTGGCACCAGGCTCTTCTGTATTTGTTCCTCAAGATGTTTTTTGTTTCACTGTGGGACATTGAGTGCCCTGACTGTTTGCCTGCTGCTGATCTTGGACAGACAGTGTACCACCTCATTCTTTCTAATACCACGATGAAAAGGGATCTACGACAGGACTACAGCAGTTAGAACTCTGTTGGAGGAGATGAGTTCCTCTCTGATGGCACTGGTTATCTGCTCCCCTCCTGGTGTCTGGAGGCTCTTCAGCATGGATTCACAGTCTGTGAGAGAGACTGTGTTGATGGGGAGCCTGTCTTTCTCTTCTGGGTAAGGGTGTTGGCAGTACGGAGTAAGGCACAGGCTTCAGTTCATAAGTTTAGTAAATATGTGCCTGTGGCCATGGACTTTCTGAAGGATCTGCTGTCTGGGAACTTGACGGAAACTCCACCTCCACTTTTTTCATAGTCTTTTCTGCTGACCCATCTGTGTATACATGCTCTAGCCCAGCTGGTAGATGGGTAGGACTAGGAGTGTTGAGAGCTTCAGTGGTCCAGGACTTGACTTCATCTGCAGTGTGATGTGCTTTGGCTAACTGCCCGGGATATAGTAAAGGTCATAGGATGTCTGCCTGCTAGTCCTCCCTGTCCTGAAGCATCTCACTATTCTCAGTGGGTTGACTGGAGTCTGTGAGAGGCTGATTAAGGTTCTTCTCTAGAGATTTTATGAAGTGGTTTGGTAGACTGTCAGTTTAATCTGTTTTTCATTGTTTTGTTTTTTTTTTTTGGAAGCCATGAACTTGGAATGTAGGGGGTGAGAAAGTTTTTTTTTTTTTTTTAAAAATTTTTTCTCTTTTTTTTCTGCAGGAGTTTTTCTTCTTGTCTCTACTTTAGTGAGATAATGCCTGTTGTCTTTTCCATGGTTGATATTGGAGTAGTTTTTATACCTCAAGTCAAGAGTGTGAGGCCAGCATTCAGAATTTTTGTCAGGATGTCCAGGTTGTATTTGCTGCAGCTGAGTTGATGCACTGGAGGCATACATCGCATATGGGGTCTGACAGTTGCAGTGTACACTTGCTTCAGGAGTTTCATGTTGGTTCCCCATTTTGTTCTTGCAAGTTTCTTAATCAGGGACAATTTCTTGAGGCTTCTGTTTTGCATGGAGCTGATTTGAGGGGACCACATTAGTTTTCAGTCCAGTTTAACTCCAACTTAGTCCAAGATACGTTGGGGTGTCTTGGGTTTCTGAACAGTTCAGAAATCTTCATCAAGCAAGTTTTGAAAGAATGCTTACACTTACGGTCATGCTATGCATTCAAACTTTTGGTTTTGAAACTAAGCCCTCGAACAAAGTGTTGGGCAAAATTCCTGAAAATGCAATTTTGATTCTTGTTTAATGGGATGATGATGATCACTTTATGTGATCAGACACCAAAGGCAATGGTAAACTTTTATAGTTGGCTTGGGAAGGGGGGAGGGGAGGGGGGGCTGGGGAGGCTAAAAGCAAATGTTCATGGTGATGGCGATTGCCACTGGAAAGGAAATATTTACTCAGGTTTTTGAAGATTGTGATGGTATAAGGTTTCATGATATTGATATTGATAATAAAGACTGAGAGTGATGGACTTCATGGAAGAAAAGTGACAATGCCATTGGAAATTTTATGATTGATTTGATGGGGTAGTCACCGCAATGACACAATGATGATGAACACTGTAGTGTTGGAGATGAAAATTATAGGTGGTGGTAATACTATTGAAGATCAAGTATGTGATCATGTTGATGAGACATTCAAAAATGGATGGAATGAAAAAGACTTTTTTACTGACAAAGGTGACGACAGTGATGATGATACAGGTACTTATATATACATATACAGAGGTATGAACTTTGCTTAGTCAGTTAGTGCACCAGGATGTGAAACTCATGATAACTGAGTAAGCTTTTCCTTTGTGGCACATCAAATTTCTAACATTTAAAACTAAAAGCAGTTTGTTTTTATACAAATTTTATACAAGTCCAGAATTTTTTTAATTGTTTAACTTAAAGTGTTTTGGCATGCTTCATGCTGTCAGATGGATCACTTAGAATATATTGTGTAGATGTCGTAAAACTGAAACTGAGTGTCCTTGTATTAGTGTAATACTCCTTATAAAGTACACAACCTATTTCAGTGTTTGTATTCCTAGCATTAGTAGAGTGAAAAAAAAGAAGTAAACGTCGATAGTATAAATAAACCATCTACTTAATTCAATGATTTAAAAGTATGTATCAAATAAGTAAATGTCGATAGTATACATAAACATATACTTAACATGATTTAAACATCGATAGTATAAAAATGCATTTACTTAATAAGTAATTCATCTACTTAATTCAAAAAAAAGTGTGTATCAAATCATATCTAACATGCCTGTACCTTAAATTAGTTTAAAGAATGCAAATAGATTAGAAATTGTAACATGTTCCCTTCACTCCTTTAAAAAAAAAAAAATCCATAGCTTCCAGAATCAATCTATGAGTATTAAAGGAAACCTTGTTTCAAAGATCATGCCAACGCAGCCAAGTCCTTTTCTTCCTAACACTAACTCATGTACAGTCCATCGCTCCAAAACTATTCAAAATTCTGAATTATTTTTTCATGTGTACATTCCGTTACATATTGACATGTATATATATTTAAAAAACCATTTCTAGTATATAATTCTAGTCTGATCCTACCAATAGTTATCATAGATCTTTTTGCAAATAGCCCTCTTAGCATTAATATTGAAAATATTTTAGTGTCATTTGCAAGTAAACAACAAATGAACAATAGTGCAAAAACAATTTTTGTAATATTATTTAAAATAAATTTGTGACTAGGATTGAATTTCTGAATCTGATATACTGTACCTCCATGGAGAATAACATTCAACTCCCATACTTCATCAGAGTAATTACTGTTAATTCTTACTTTGCTTCAAATTCTATTCATGTAAAATCTTCCCCTCAGCTATGCACCTTGCCCTCAGTTATGCATGGTTACTGGCATAGCAATTTTTAATGAGGTACACAAGGAAAGTTAGAAAAAATTACTGGTAAAATACAGATCTAGTTGCAAAGTGAGGCGACTACAGCAGAAAACTAAACAAATTTTAAAAATTATTTATAAGGCTTTGCTGAAAAAACGTAGACAATGGAATCACAAGACAAAACATGACACGTTTTGACCTCTTGGGTCTTCTTCAGGCACATTAAACAAACACTCAGAACAACAGAAATGAACGAGCAATCACTTACCTTCATCCAAGTCGGCGCAAGATGGGCGTTGAACCTGAAAAAGACTTAAGAGGTCAAAACGTGCTGTGTTTTGTCTTGTGATTCATTTGTCTATGTTTTTCAGTGGTGCCTGATTAATAATTTTAAGATGTGTTTAAGTAAAATACAAATAAACTGTGCCTATCAATCACTTTCATCCATAACATCTGTAATTGAAAAAAGTTCTAAGACATTCGGACATTTCCATAACTTTTAGCAGGTGAGTGACACATGAGTGATGCTTTATAAAAGTTTAAAACAGTGAATTGTAATGGTTCATATCAAGTATAGCGTCTAGTGATAAAAGATTCCACAATTTTGCACGAAACAAATCCATCAGGCATGTGAGGCAATAGATGGCCTAATCAGACCCAGTCTCTTTCTGAAATGATGGACCAATTCACCCTTGCTCCCACCAAATAGAAGAGAACTTCAGGTTTTCCTTCTCTTTGCTGGTTGGTCCATCTTCCGTATCATTTCTTGAAAACCAGTGATTCTGTTCAATAGGTCCAAGATGTCCAGTAAGGTAGTAGATTGACCTGATTATTTGATCACTTTGATGAAAAAAAAAAAAAGAAAGCACTCCAGTTGTCCAAATAAGAACAAGAAGCATGAAATATTGATGCCTATTATTTGGAGAGTTGGAGCACCTTCTTTTTACCTTTTACTAGTTTTAGATTAAAATGCAGTGATCTCTGGCTGCAGTTGGATTGCTCTTAATCATGTTTCTGTTCATGATGGCATTATATTATGAGGCCATCTTGGGTCGATGGCAATCTCTGATGAAAGTAATGGTGATTGTTCATGATGGCATTGTATTATGAGGCCATCTTCAAGATCTTGGGTCGATGGCAATCTCTGATGAAAGTAATGGTGGTCATGCTATTTGTGAATGAGGTAAAATTAGATAATGGACACATGAGATGATGATGGTGCACAGTCACTGAGTAAAGTAATCTTGTGCACTACTTGCCAAGTCAGATGAAATATATGCTTCATTGTCATCGGCTTCTTCAAGACTGATCAATGATCACAGTGGCTAAGTCTGTCACTGCACTGGCTTTTATTATTTTTTTTGTTGTTTTTTGTTAGCCCATCTTTGCTTGCATAACCTTGATAACATCGCAGCTGGGGTGTGACTCTTAATTCACTTAAAATGCTGTGCACTTTGAAGTGGTTTGAATGAAACTGCTAATTTTTTTTTTTTTTTTTTGTAAGTATCATTTGTGCTGTCAGTCAGTGCAAGAAATTACTACAGAAATAACCAGATGACAAGTCAGTGATTTGATGAGTGTTAATCAGGTTGGAGTGGTGGCTGTATTAGAATAGTGTGTAGTAATCTGGCCTGTTCTTAGCACTAAGTAAGAATACACCAGGTCTCCTGTCCTTAGTGCCTCTGAAGGCAGGATTATGAGGTAGTGTTCAGCTAATCTGTATAAATTTGTACTAGCTCTTGAACCCAGCTTTGTCCGGGTTCCTCCCTCCTGGTCATGTGATCTCTTCTGACTCTTTGAATGTGTTGTGTTCGCAGATTATGTCTCTCCCTTCTCCCCCTATCACAAGCTTCCACCTCTCAACTTTCCCTCTGGCCCCCACCCCCTCCCAACCCTCTCTAGAAGATAACAAACTAAATAGGTGTGCAAGCTCAATGTGCCTAATTTAACAAATTTTGACACACTAATATCAGTATGCACTGTTTGTGCTGCGACTGTGAGTGAACGACTGATTTTCAATGGAGGATTTATACTAGTGTGTGCTTTACTTTCTCAATCATGTCTCATTGATGAATGATAATTTTATGTAAATCAATGTTATCTGTATTAATCCTTATCATCAGAATTGTTTATAAAATCCTATCAATTATCCTAGAAGATGCAGTTTCAATTAAAAAGTTTTCTGCATCATTGACATTTATGATTTAAAACACTCTGCCTTTTGAGGATAATACTTAATAGCTCCTGCTGATGGAGGGTCCAGATAGCCTTTTTGTAGATTGTCAGATTAGGTTTATTTTGTATGGAACCCATAATTACGGTTAACAGACATTTAACACTTTCTTAAAAAAGGGTTTAGAGGCATATATGGATCAGGTAAATATTCATTTTTACTCAGACAATCTGTTGACAACACACATTTTAAATAGGCATGCTTGTTGCATATCATTCATTCATTAATGACACGGTTTTAGGAAATTCAATGATTGTATGTTTCAGAGATGAAGTTTAAATTCAGATGACTTGAGGACTGTGTGAGAGCGGACGTCAGCAGCAGCGCTACCTCTAACCGGGTGCTGGGGTCTAGGTGGACTGGATTGACTGTGGTACAGGTGGAAACCATTGGGTGACTGTGGCTTGGTGTGAATGTCAACATGGAGTCAGATGAAATCACGGTGGTTGGTGAGTGCTCTTTGACAGTTGTTCAGAGATATGATTATAAGTAGATGTATCAGTTTCAAGACTGATGCTGGCAGAGGTAGGGGTGTGTGTGTGTGTGTGTGTGTGTGTGTGTGTGTTTTGAGATTTAAAATCTGTTGTGTATTGGTTTATGATTAGAATTAAAAGCTGATAAAATTACATTAACTTTATAATATGATGTGTTATAGTTCTTAGAGTGACTGTTGTTGGCAGGTTCTTTGTGTAATTATGATGATAATAATGATAATTTAGATTTATATGAGTCCCATGTATGCAGAGCTTGGGACTCTAAAAAACGGGGGGGAAAAAAAAACAACCCCCCAAAACCCAGGAACCCCAAAATAAACGAAATCAACACAGAGACGTCAGTTTACAAGCCACCAAATGTAAAACTGGAAGAATACAAAATCCAAAACACCAGGATTTTACATACCCACTCACATCACTGTCCAGACTTCTTACATTGAATATGCCAAATGAATTACACACTCTCTCTCTCTCTCTCTCTCTCTCTCTCTCTCTCACACACACACACACACACACACACACACACATACACATGCATACACACATGCACACACAAACACACATATGCATACATTTGAGATTGCTGAAAATCCGTTGAAAGCAACTATTGTCAGTAAGCTCTGTTTTAATATTTGTCTGTCTTATGATAAAAAAAAATTGTTTTAAATGATTAAAGTGTAGACCATTTTGTTTTTTGTGTGTTTTGGATTCTGTATGTGTGTAGAATCCATTCTTGAAAGCAAACAGTATCTGTTGAAGTATTACGGTGGAAAATGATTTCACTTTTTTGTCAGTGGTGGAGTTTTTGTGGAGAATTTTTACAGTTACATTACAATGTGCATGTGTGAAACTTGTCTTATATATATATATCTCTCTATATATCTCTCCTCTATATATGTGTATATTATATATTTCTTGCTCTTTTTCTAACGGGTGATAAGAAATACACTAATGTATATTGCAGGTAAAATGTGTAGAGCATCAAGCCCATAACAATCTGACACACAAACACAATGATGCCTATATATGTGCCAAAACACATGCATACACACACAAGATGTAACAACTCCCAAACATTCAAATGCATTTTACAGAACGTTTTGATTAAAGGAAAGTATGCGAAGTTCAGATGCCATTTTGATATTGATACCTTTTACTCTAAAACCAAAATGCTCTACCAGTTTTGTTGTTGTTGACATTTTGTAAGATCAGTTTTTCAGAAATCTAGTTATGAAATAGTGATTTTTATTTCATGGGGCTAAATTAAGAAGAAAAAAAAAAGAAGGAAAAAACCCATGCCAGCAGTTAAAACTAATAAAAGAATTTTCAGATCCATGCAAAATAAATTGGGTTTATGAAAAAAGACCCCTCTTTGCAGGTTTTTTTGACCATTTGATAGACCCAGTTTACACACACACGCGTGCGTGCAGGCAGGCAGGCACACACACACACACACACACACACACACACACACACACACACACACACACACACACACACACACACACTGACTGAAACCATTTATTGTAGATTAATCATAGGTTGTACTGACATTAATAACACACATTCAGAAAAGTAAATTAAAAATATATGAAATGAAAAAAAAAAAAAAAAAGGCACTGTCAATTTATTATTTTAGATATGAGAAAATTGTAAAGAAATTAATTATGATACTTTTATAGAATGTAAGGTGACCAAAGTCGAATGAACAAACAAATATCACTCTCTTCCTCTCTCGCATAATCGTACTTACCCCAATCTGGAGAGCTCTTCTTACACCTTATTATATCCATTCTCTCTCTCACTCTCTCTCTCTCTCTCTCTCTCTCTCTCTCTCTCTCTCTCTCTCTCTCTCTCTCTCTCTCTCTCTCACACACACACACACACACACACACACATTCTTACTCACTCACTCACTCACTCACTTGTACATATTTGCAAACACACATGCACATACACATATACATAAGCACACATTCATCCGTTTAATACCACTTTAAGTGAACAGACGTTACACACTAAAACAGACTAACAGACTAACAACAACGTATGCACACACACACACACACACACACACACACACACACTCTCTCTCTTCACACACGCACACACACACACACACACACACACACACACACACACACACACACACACACACACACACACACACACACACACACACACACACACACACACACACTGACTTTAATGATTAGACAGGCTAGAATGTGCATATGCATATTCACACAGCTTTAATCCATTATGAAAAAAAATCAATATGGGACATCAATGTTGATCTGATCATTCCCATTCAAGCATTGAAATAGACAGCTGGGGAGTGGCGGTTGTGGGCTTGATCGATCACATTCATAGTGTTTAAAAAGATCCCTAAAGGTTCTTTTGTGGAGCAGAGTGAGTCATCATGATTTAAAGTGTAAAATGTGAAATGTCATGAAGAGCTTTTTTTTTCACAATTTTTTTTCAGCAGTGTCAGCATGAACATATGGAAATTGTGTGTGTGTGTGTGTTTGTGTGTTCGTGGGTGTGTGTTTGTGCATGTGTGTGGGTTTTGTGGGTGTGACACCAAGCTTGTGTTTTTCTTTCCCCTCACTAACTCTGGCAGTCAGAAAAATATCACCCATCTCTGACTCTGGCAGTCAGAAAATGTTGCCCCCATCACTAACTGGCAATCAGAAAATGTTGCCCAATCTCTGACTTTGACAATCAGAAAATGTTGCCACATCTCTGACTTTGACAATCAGAAAATGTTGCCTCATCTCTGACCTTGACAGTCAGAAAATGTTGCCCCATCACTAACTCTGGGAATCAGAAAATGTTGCCCCCTCTCTGACTGGCAATCAGAAAAATGTTGTCCCATCACTGACTGGCAGTCAGAAAATGTAGCCCCATCTCTGACTGGCAATCAGAAAATGTTGTCCCATCTCTGACTGGCAATCAGAAAATGTTGCCCCATCTCTGACTGGCAATCAGAAAATGTTGCCCAATCTCTGACTTTGACAATCAGAAAATGTTGCCTCTCTCATCTCTGACCTAGACAGTCAGAAAATGTTGCCCCATCACAATTTCTGGGAATCAGAAAATGTTGCCCCATCTCTGACTGGCAATCAGAAAATGTTGCCCCATCTCTGACTGGCAATCAGAAAATGTTGCCCCCATCTCTGACTGGCAATCAGAAAATGTTTGCCCAATCTCTGACTTTGACAATCAGAAAATGTTGCCTCATCTCTGACTTTGACAATCAGGAAATGTTGCCTCATCTCTGACTTTGACAATCAGAAAATGTTGCCTCATCTCTGACTTTGACAGTCAGAAAATGTTGCCCATCACTAACTCTGGGAATCAGAAAACGTTGCCCCCTCTCTGTCTGGCAATCAGAAAATGCTGCCCCCCATCACTGACTGGCAATCAGAAAATGTTGCCCCATCTCTGACTATGGCAATCAGAAAATGTTGCCCCATCACTGACACTTGGCAATCAGAAAATGTTGCCCCATCTCTGACTATGGCAATCAGAAAATGTTGCCCATCTCTGACTCTGGCAATCAGAAGATGTTGCCCCATCTCTGACTCTGGCAATCAGAAAATGTTGCCCCCATCTCTGACTCTGGCAATCAGAAAATGTTGCCCCATCTCTGACACTGGCACTAAGAAAGTGTTGCCCCATCTCTGACTTTGGCAATCAGAAAATATTGCCCATCATTGAGACTGGCAATCAGAAAATGTTGCCCCATTACTGACACTGGCAGTCAGAAAATGTTGCCTCATCACTGACACTGGCAGTCAGAAAATGTTGCCCCATCACTGAGACTGACAATCAGAAAATGTTGCCCCATTACAGAGACCCACAATCAGAAATTGATACCCCATCACTGACGCTGGAAGTCAAGATGTTGCCCCACACTGACATTGGCAGTCAGAAAAATTTACCCGTCACTGACATTGGCAGTTGGGAAAAGTCACTGGCATTAAAGGAAAAGAAAAACAGGATGAACCTCCACTGACAGTTTTCAGTGAGAAAATGTATCCTCAATGTATGTAAAAAGATTACAGGCAGTATAACATGCTAACCCTTCACCAATCGTGGCAGTCAGATCTCACTCACACTGGCAATCAAAAACCTTTATCCCCTACTGACTGACTGGCAGTTTAAGAAAAAAAGTCACTGGCTGTCAGGAAAAAAAAAAAAAAAAAAGAACGCAGCAAAAAAAACAAAAAACAAAAAACAAAAACACACACACATCTTATTGATGCAGGCCCTTAAGAATTGTTACCCTTTGTTGACTGGTTTGCAGTTTAAAAAAAAAGTCATTTGCAGTTAAAAAGTATCATACCTCACTAACACCGGCAGTCAGAAAAATTTTAACGCCTCTCTGACACTGCAGCCAAAAAATGTTAACCTCTTAATCTTATTGAAAAAATGAACCTTCACGGCTTTGGCAGAGATCCATCAGTTTAAAACTTAATGTGGCAAACTAAAGAAAGAATAATAACTAATAATATACCACTAACACTTTTGGGTAAAATTATGTTGGTAAATTACATTTGACTGTATCTTTAAGTCTCTGCTTTAGTGTGCTTATATAATGTAGAGTGATGGAAGAGTTTGGTTTTGAAACATTATGTTTTGCAGTTAACAACAGCTTCCCCCTCCTCCTGTCCTCCCCATTCCCCCCCCCAACTCTGAAAGGGACTGAAGGATGGGGTTAGTAGAGGGTGTGGACGGGGATTCAGAAAGGGACCTAAGGATGGGGCATGTGTACTACTAGAGGGTGTGGATGGGGATTCAGAAAGGGACTGAAGGATGGGGCTTGTAGAGGGTGTGGATGGGGATTCAGAAAGGGACTGAAGGATGGGGCTTGTAGAGGGTGTGGATGGGGATTCAGAAAGGAACTGGAGGATATGGTTTGTAGAGGGGGTGTGGGTGGGGGGATTCAGAAAGGGACTGAAGGATGGGGTTAGTAGAGGGTGTGGATGGGGATTCAGAAAGGGACTGAAGGATGGGGTTTGTAGAGGGTGTGGGTGGGGATTTAGAAAGGGGACTGAAGGATGGGGCTTGTAGAGGGTTTGGTTGGGAAATCAGAAAGGGACTGAAGGATGGGGTTAGTAGAGGGTGTGGGTGGGGATTCAGAAAGGGACCTAAGGTTGGGGCTTGTAGAGGGTGTGGATGGGGATTCAGAAAGGGACGTAAGGATGGGGCTTGTAGAGGGTGCTTGTAGAGTGTGGGTGGGGATTCAGAAAGAGACTGAAGTATGGGCCTGGTAGAGGTATGGCTGGTGATGCAGGAAGTGTTATCAATGGCCTTCCAAACATCATGACTACTAATGATATCTCTATATAGTATATATATTTTTTTTTCATGTCTCTGAACAGTGATCCCCCCCCCCCCCCTTTTTTTTTTTTTCTTTTTCAATCCTATTTTCAGCTTTAACTTTAAGTCAACAGTATGGATGATTAGTTCATTCTGAGGGTGGGAAAAAAAGAGTACGTGAACCAGCAGCTAAGGCTTAGATAAGAAGCGAGAGTTTGACTAAATTAGCTGTTTTTGTTTAGGAGTGGGATGATGTCAGCAAAGGGAAAACGTAATGTCAGGGTAGGAAAAAAAAAACCAATATGTAAATTAGCAGCTAAGCGTGAGATAAGAATTGAGAGTTTTACTAAATTAGCTGTGTTTGTTAAAGAGTGGAGTGATGTCAACAAAGGGAAAAATGTAATGTCTAAAGCTGTGTGCAGGCTGCAGTGTCAGCAACTGTAACGCTTTACTGTTGTTTTTGGCAGAGTGGCGCCAGCTAGAGCATGATTACAGCTAAATCACAGTTCTTGTTTGTCCCACACTAATCTGCCTCTGACCCGTATCCAGTCAGATGTGTCCACAGTTCATCACCAATCAAGCATGTCCAGTCTGTCTAGGCTTGTTAACACACTGGTTACAGCAGCAAAACCGCTCGCCTCGTCAGGTCAACATTCATTCAGGTGGGCACTCACGTGTCCCTGCCTGTAGTTGACCAGTCCGTAATCTTGACCCTTATCAGGTTGGACCGCTAATGGGGAATTTCACTTGTTCAGTGGAAGCAGGAGATTTAGCTGTTTTGTTTTTCAGTGTACACACAAGCTGTATACCGATTACCGGCTGATAAGATGAAATGTTTTGTGAAGAGGGCTTACTTTGGAAAGGTGGTTGAGCAAATTTTGGTTAAAAACAGATAAGGGTAGTGGTAAGCTAAAACAATGTTTTTATGTTCATTGTTGTTGTTTTTTAATCACTTGGCCGTGAGTTAACAAGACAGACTTATAAGAGAGATAGAGAGGAGAAATGGGGTGGGGAAAGGTGGTGACAAGGTGGTTGAGGGGTAGAGAACTAGAGAGAAGGAGGAAGGAGAGAATGATGGAGGGAGGGAGAGGGAGAGATTGAGAGAGGGATGGATGGACAGAGATGGAAGTATGGAATAAGTGTAACATAACTATTATGTCAGAATTTGAAGTGTGAACTTGCACAGGAGTGTAGTTGCTGATCGATGGTTAATAAAGGACCAGATACCATAAGCTATAAAGTTACGAATGTACTACTACTTGTGATTCTCGTCTTGGGGGAAATGAAACACAAAATGAGTGAAACATCGTTTTCTGTTTGCCTCAGGTTTGGAACAGCGGGTATGGTGATCATTTGAATGCAAGCATGCATGCACACATACACATACGAGCAATGAGCATGCAGTTGCATGCTTGGACGCACACACACATTCAAACAAACATGCATGTAGGCATGCTCAACCCATGTGGATGCATCCACATGATTTATTGATGCATGATATATATATATATGTATACATATTTTATGTCCTAGTTCAGATGCATGCATTCCACAAACACATGCACATACAGTAACACATGTACACTACACACACACACACACACACACACACACACACACACACACACACACACACACACACACACTCTTACCTGACCTTACCTTACACACACACACACACACACACACACACACACACACACACACTGAATTTAATAAGGGGAGGTGGGGGGGGGGGGACGGGAAGAGAAGAGGAGAGGGCAGATTGTTGAAATCTTTCTTTGATCTCAAATGCAAGTCTTATTTGGGGGATAAATTGTAGACCACTATATCTATAGATCTATCTGTCTATGTGGCCTATGGATAAAGACACAAATGCTTTAACGGAAAAAAAAAAAAGTTTATGAGAGGAAGCCTTCATTTGGAGGCAACTGTTGACTGCTGTATATATATAATGAATAAGATTTATCGACAAAGACACAAATGTTTTATTAAAAAGTAGTTGATGAGAAGTTGTACAGGGAAACAAATCTAGATCAGTATGTAATGAACAGACCTGTTTACCTGTACGATTTCACCATATTTTGTACACACGTTTGGCGAAAATACGACGAATACGAGGAACTGAAAAGAAATACGTTGAACAAAATTCTGCAGAGCTCTTGAGCGGTAATTGAACATGGGTAAAAAAAAATTTTTAAAAAAAAAAAAAAAAAAAAGCGGCGGAGGCTTTGACCAAAGAGCGACAACTCTTGCTAACTTCTGCACGCGAAATTGGTTTTACAGTGTCCGTTTATTCGACAACATACCCTGTCACGTCGAAAAACCAGCGACAGAGCGTGAGCGTGTGCCAAAGTATGCTGATGAATCAGGTTTGAAAGTAGCTTGTATGACAAAGAACCTGTTTTGCTGTAGTCAGTGCAAGATCGTGTGGTTCTTACTGGTAAGAGTCGTCTGCAATGTGATGGCGCAGGTGGAAACTAAATGAAGGACCGTCCTTTCTCCCTCCTGTTTTTACAGAAATGTGGAATTATGTGCACATTCTTTGCAGAAAATACGCTTATTTTCATTGGAAAGTACACCAAAAGCAGATTTAGGATGAACAGGTCTGAATGAACATGGGCAGTTTCACAGTATTTGGGGACACCTGTGATTGTAAGTTATATATACTTGGAGGTCCAATGCTTCGGTATTGCTGAATAAGATGAAATAAGACCGAAGATTTCAGAATCTGTGTTCCTGTGTCAGTGTAGTAATAAGACAGAAGATTTCAGAATGTGTGTTCCAGTGTCAGCGTAGTAATAAGAAAGAAGATTTCAGCATCTGTGTTCCTCTGTCAGTGTAGTAATAAGATGGAAGATTTAAGAATGTGTGTTCTAGTGTCAGTGTAGTAATAAGATAGAAGATTTCAGCATCTGTGTTCCTGTGTCAATGTAGTAATAAGATAGAAGATTTCAGAATCTGTGTTCCTGTGTCAGTGTAGTAATAAGATAGAAGATTTCAGAATCTGTGTTCCTGTGTCAGTGTATGAGAAAGTGATGGTATCATGAGTGCTGCAAGTTCTTTACGAGAAAAAGATCAAAATAATTTTAATAGCTCGCAAAAGTGTCACCATAATCAGGTCCCATCCTGTTTAGGTGATCTTAGGATGGTATTCTGATTATTCTTATTTTTTCATAAACATTTTTAGAGTATTGATCATCAATGTAAATTGTAATGGTAGTGTCACTATCTCAGACATGACGACAAATGTTGAGACATCAACTTGATTTCATCTCATCCACATACACTAACATTCTTTGTCTTCAAAGTTTACAGTTGCTGTGGGAACAAGTGTCCCCAAATATCTTGACTCTGCCTGTACGATGTGTAGACAGACACAGATGTTTTGCTTTAAAAAAAAGGAATGCTGTTAGGCTAATGAGAGGACGTTTCTCCACTTTCTGGGAAGCGAATATAGACCAGTACATAGTAATTGATATGTATATATATATATATTGATGTATATATATATATACAAACAAGCATGAACATGCTTTTAGGGGGAAAACAGTTTATAGGGGGAAGTTTGTTCAGGAGTTTAACATAGATCATATGATCTGTTAAATGATGAAGACACAGATGCCCCAGAAAAGGAGGAGAATATGGGAGAAAGCCTTAATTGCAAGTTATATCTCTGTAGACTAATATATTAGGAGTTACATTCATAGCCAAACAGGCAAATTTCTCTTCAAAAACGACAAATAGAAAAGCAGTATTTGGAAAGGAATGTTACATTAAGAAACCTACACACTTTATAACCGACTCCTGAAGGGCCCTGTTTGGAGAGGTTCCACCAGAAGCGTTTTGTATTGTATGTGAACTGGCTTTTTACCTTCAAATTTTTTTTAAAAATACAGTCTTGTGTTTCCATTGTGACTGGGTTAGAAGTCCTGATACGGGCTGTGTGATTGGCTTGGCTATCACAGTAACATCAGCATTACATGAATTGGAGGTTTGTCAGTCTTGACTGT
>JADBJO010000644.1:80000-120000 GCA_016801955.1 Conus betulinus | reverse complement strand
TGTGATGGCTGTTTGAATCGATGCTGCTGAGGTCGAATATGGTTTGCTTTTTTAATGAGCACCTTCAGGGCACAGATTTGATTCCACTTTCTCCCCCCATCTCCCTCCCTCCCCCCCCCCCCCCCAAGCTGTTCCTTTGTGTAAAAAAAAAAAAATAAAAAGGAAGAGGGAGTAAGCTGATGGGTGGGCGTTCCCAGCGTATGAATAAGAAACGCTGATTCATAATTGTATATTGTGTGTATATGTGGTTGACTTTAAGCCTACCTTTTTGTTTGTACACATCAAAGAGAACATGAAATGAGTGTTGTGTACACGTGTGTGTGTGTGTGTGTGTGTGTGTGTGTGTGTGTGTATTCATGTGTGTGTGTGTGTGTATGTGTGTGTGTGTGTGTGCAGAAGTAGGTCTGTTGAGTAATTAGTATACACTCTTTATGTGTGACACATTTATACAGATATGCATGCACATCACTCATTCTTACACCAGAGACATGAGGGGGAAAAAACATGCACACATCCCACCTTACCTCAGAGTGACAGTGTTCCTTTTATTATGACAAAAAGTCGAAGTCTACCCCAGCAAGATGAAATTAATTGTGTGTCTATGTCAGTATGTGTGTGCTTTTTAATGTGTTTATGACCATACCTGTTAAAAAAAATATATCCACCTTTGTTAGTTTGATTGCCTGAGCAGGTCATAATTTTTTTTTACACACTTGATAAGTTGATGGTCTTCTTCAGTTCCTGGCATGTTAACAGCCCATATTGTTATGGTCTCTTTGTTTTCAGTGCACGGTGCAAGAAACCTGCAAGGGAAAAAGCCAGGTGAGATAAACACTCTTGTGTTTGGCATTATACAATACTATTGTTCATGTGAATTTATAAGCCGTCGCTGCATGGTCTGTTGTCAGATGGTGGAAAATTAATAGATGCTATAGACAGCAGTGACTGAGCGCGTGTTCATGTTGAGATAGGACTGATTTTATTGATGTACATAAAACGGTGAAGCTGATGTCATGGAGCTTGCTTCCATCAGTCCACTGCTTTATAGTGATCATCACTGATGTCATTGTTGATGCATTTATATCACGGCTCACAGCTGTCTCTTTTTTTTTTTTTTTTTTTTTTTTTTTCCCCTATTGTACAAAGGTGATTCACCCTGTCAGTGCCATCTTTATAGGCTGTGTTTACCCTGACAAGTGTTGAAATGGTAAAAGATCTTGGGAAAAGGCATTTGACTTATACTTTTGCTGTGTGCATCTCTGTCTCTCTAGTCTTATTATGTATGTGTCCTCTCTGTCTGTCCCTGTCTTTCCATTTTAAGTTGAAAGTTGTTTGTATGTACTCTTGAATCCTTTGTTGCCTGACGATTTCTTCATCTTGCCAGTCAAGCCACTCAAAATGAACCTCAGCTGGACACATTTGTTTACATTAGATTAGATTTACATTAGATGGTCATTTTCATCTTTGAATACATTACATAATGTAATCTTTAGATTACATTAGATGGTCATTTTCATCTTTGAATTTAACAACATCTCCCACTCTCTTCTCCTTTCTGTATCAGTGTCCTAACCCCACCCCTTGTTTTTATTTTTGTTGCATGCTTACGACATGTTTAGATATAACTGATGTTCCTGAAGCTATCTTTATGTTTAAAAAAAAAAGTAGTAAATTAAGCTGCGACATGATGATGGGCTGTCTAACCAGAGATTAACAGGGAAAAAAGTCAGATTGTGGGGAAAGTCAGATTGTGGGGCTTTTGTTCAGATAGTGCAAGTTGCAATAAAAGACTGAGGCCAAACCTCTGTCTGTAACTAGTGTAAGCAGAGATGCTTTTGGGACAGGATAGTATTTTCGTTTTTCACTCACTGGAGTTCCATCGAGCCAAGACACTTGTCCCTTCCTGTTGATTCTGGTTGGCTTTGCATCTGCTTCCGGTTCCATCTGTTTATAATACTTCATAGCTGATATGCAAGGTTCAATTTGAAGCTCACACGTGGCGATTGGCTCGCAGGCAAAGGTTTCGTGCAGGCAGAGGGCCAGCCTCGTTGAACAAGGCACATGAAGAACTTGCGTGCATGCTTAGTGTAGAGCGCTGCCTGGGAAACAGATCAATTCTGTTGTCTGGAAATGGTTAGTTACCTGCACAAGCAGATGAGACACCCAACAGAGGCCATAGAGGGAAAGTGAAGTGAGATACTGATTCTTCTCTGTCTACATCATTGTGCTTCAGATTTTCCTGGCGGGCCCAGCTCACGAGTGTGTCTTAGTGTTGAGAAGACAGCTAATAGAACAAAAATGTCTCTGGTAAAGGTAGCATCTACTGCTCCCACATACCCTGTTCTGCACACTGCCTCCTTACGGCTTCTCTGCCAGTTTGCTTTCTGCAGTTCAAGTGGGCAAAATCCAGATCTGAAAATTCTTGTTTTGTAATGTGATGCAAGAATAATGGACAGTAATGTCAGCATCGGTGAATGAAGGCAAGATGGCGTGCATCTTTTGTAGTGTTGCTGAATGCACATACATGCAAGCATGCATACACACACAGATGCATGCATGCGTGCGCAGACACGCATGCACAAACACACACTTCACGCACACACACACACACACACACACACACACACACACACACACACACACACACACACACACACACACACACACACACACACACACACACATGGAGCATAAAAACTATAAAGAGTGGTAGATAAATATGAGGGATCTACACATAGGACAAAAATACTCAAGACTTCGATTGGTAAGAAGCTTTAAACAGAGATTTTTAGAGGATTTGTTTGTTTTTTCTAGGACGCTGTAAATTCTCTGTCATCTTCGGAGTGGGAAACAAAAAGTTCCGGACAAGTGTTGTCAAAGAACCCTCTGGCAACCCAGATTGGAATGAGGAGTCTACTGTGTAAGTATTTCAGGAAAACTTTGTGTGCATAAATAGACCTGGATGGAACATAATTATGTGCATGTGACTGAACACACATCGAAGAAACTGAATGCATGTTGAAAACACATTTATACATGCTCAGCCACCACGCCCAGTATGCAAACACAATGACATGCACAGAACTACATACATCTGTATGCATCCCCACCCAAAAGTGATGGGACGTGCATGGACATAACTACACGTGTACTTTTCTGTTCACATTCACAAAATGCCACACATTTTGAATCATAAAGTAGACATTCTCATGAGAGTCATTTTCACACACACAGACACATCAACTGCATGAATGCATTAATAAAAAGCACAAGCACCCACATGTGCGTGCATTCAAACTCTTGCTCACTCACTCAATCGTTCTCTGTCTCTTTCTTCTTTGATATATATGGGGGAAGGGTGAGGAGGGGGTAGAAAAGCAAATGTTAAGCTTGTTATTAGCAATGACTGTCATTAGCTGGGGGGGCTTAACAGGCGGGGTAATGCATATTTTGGATCAGAACAAGCGTCACATAACATCACCTAAGGGACTCAGCAGCTTTGCAGAGCATCCTCTGTGGATTGCCTCACAACAGCCAAACACTGATGGCTCTGCATTGACTGTTGCTGCTGCTGCTGCAATAGGACGAGTTGTGGTGTGTGTCGGGATGGCATGGGAGTAATGCTGCCAAGGAGTTACGGAATATGCAGTAAAAATAGGAAAAAGGGAAGTTGTGGATCATATCAAAGTCATCTAATTCCTGGGTGATGGACTTTATGTCACAACAGGCAGGTTCAGAACCAGAGCGACCATGTGTTCTTCACGGTGACAGAGAAGGAGGATGTGTTGGGGCAGGTGCAGCTGCCCATCACCTCGCTCAGCACCACCAAGGGTCAAGTGCGCCAGACCTCCCTCAAGGCTCATCGGAATGCCCCGTTCCCCATGGAGAACTCCTCTTTCAGGTGAGACAGCAGTCTTTGTGCAGTGAAGCCTCTCTGTCTCCAGACCCTCCCACTTCACTTTCCCTGGCTGTCAGGATGTGATGTGTTCTGGAACAGTTTTCTTTCATACAAAGAAACCTCTCTGCAGTTACCTCTGCACTCTTGCTTCCAAAGACGTGGATGATTTCTGAATCGGGTTTTGCTGTGCAGAGGAACTTCTGTGTGAGATAGCACAGAGGAACCTCAGTGTGAGATAGCACAGAGAAACCTGTGTGTGAGGTAGCACAGAGAGACCTCTGTGTGAGGTACTATAGAGAAACCTCTTTGTGAGATATGTACAGAGAAACCTCTGTGTGAGATAGCACAGAGAAACCTCTGTGTGAGATAGCACAGAGAGACCTCTGTGTGAGGTAGCACAGAGAAACCTCTTTGTGAGGTATGCACAGAGAAACCTCTGTGTGAGATAGCACAGAGAAACTTCTGTGTGAGGTAACACAGAGAAACCTCTGTGTGAGATAGCACAGAGAAACCTCTGTGTGAGGTACTATGGAGAAACTTCTGTGTGAGGTAGCACAGAGAAACCTCTGAGTGAGATAGCACAGAGAAACCTCTGTGTGAGGTAGCACAGAGAAATCTCTGTGAGTAGTACAGAGAAACCTCTCTGTGAAGTACTGTAGAGAAACCTCTTTGTGAGATATACAGAGAAACTTCTTTGTGAGGTATTACAGGGAAACCTCGGTATGAGATAGTACAGAAAAACCTCTGTGTGAGGCAGTACAGAGAAACCTCTGTGTGAATAGCACGGAGAAACCTCTGTATGAGGCAGCACGGAGAAAACTCTGTATGAGATAGTACAGAGAAACCTCTGTGTGAGGCAGTACAGAGAAACCTCTGTGTGAGGCAGTACAGAGAAACCTCTGTGTGAGGGTGGTACAGAGAAACCTCTCTTTTTGAGGTATTACAGAGAAACCTCTGTGAGGTATTAACAGAAACCTCTCTGTGAGGTATTACAGCGAAACCTCTATGTCAGTATCTCCCCTCTTGATTCTGCCAGCCAGTAAAGATACGCCTTTTTCTGAAATTTATTTATTTAAATGCGAAACCTCTTCACTCTTTTTTTCTCCCTGTTTGAAAGACTTGTTATTATTTTTAACTTCTTGTTGTTCAGAATCCTCTCTGTCAGTATTTCTACTACAGTCTTCCTACCTTTAAAGATGCAGTGTTCTCTGGCACACTTTCATTGTGCGAAAAAACCCTCTTTTTTTTTTTTGCATTTTTTCTCATATCTCTTCCTGCATGTATTAAAGACTTTGGGATTTGGCAACTTTTTTTTTTTTGTTTTTTTTTGTTTTGTACAGATAACCTCTCTTTCAGTACCTTTGCACTAGGGTCTCGCTGTCTGTAGAAACTAGGGGTTTTTTGCGTGTACAGTTTTTTTGTACAGCAAAATCTTTCACAGTAGATATTAGAGCTGTCCTATGTGAAGATAAGCTAAACCTTTCTATCTAGAAGTTCCAGCTTCACTCCCTACCTGTAAAGGCTTTGTGTTTTCTGTATCAGTTTTCTTTGTGCAGCAATACTTCCAAGTCAAGAACCTCCTTTAAATTTTTCCCCCCGTTGAGACTTGAATGTTTAGGCATGCTCAGATGTAGCCTTAAGGAACAAGGGTTCAGTACTGACTTGTGTGTCCACTTATGTGAATATTCAGCCCTGCAGACAGAATTGTTTTGTTACATTCTCTCACATGTGTAGGCTCTAATTGACTTGCTCAGTCTCTGTCACACAAACACGTGTGATGAAAAGAAGTTTATTGCATTCCTTTCCTCAATGGATGGTGTGTAGTTGAGTGTATTTGAACGTAGTTCATTATGTCTACAGTTCATCGTGTTGATGGCTCTGTATGTTGTCAGCTGATAGTTTATGTGATCAAACTAATATTTGAAACTGGGCCATTTGTCATGGAACAGAGAGAATGTAAACTCAGAATTCAGAAACAGATCCAGATGTGATTGTAATCTTTTAATACTCTGCTGTCAGTATTGCGTATAGGATCAAGATACAATTTAAGTGGCTTCACATAGCACATACAGTATCTAGCCTCTCAATGTACAACAGGTGCAGGCACTGTTGTGTTATGAGGTGCTTTGGAGGAAGTTACTGGAGATATTATGGGTAGGTTTCACTATCACACTGGTCAGCCCATGACGCTGAGAGAAGGCAGGGACAGCACTGTACATACGTGTGGCTTTTTGTGTCTGATACTGTGATAGTAGGACTTCAGTCAGACTTGGGCGATCTGAGTCAAAGACAGTTCCTTCAATCATGTCAGCTGCCTTACAATGTCCAGTGTTTTCATGTTCATAAGATCACAGATTGTGATGAACAAAGCAGTCTTGCTATGAACAGCAAGTAGTGCCTTCTCTTATTTGATCGCAGGAATTATGGCAGACTCTTTGAAGTCTTTCTTCAGGTTAAAGTCCAGATATGTTATATAAAAATATATCACAAGCGCTGTCAATGAACAAAGAAATTTGTTGAGAACACAAAAAGATTGAAGTGTATTTTCTGTTTTTTTCCCTCTCTCTGTTTCTCTTTTCCAGTGTATTGAAATACATGTGCAGCATGACTGGAGTGCGCTCAGTTTGGTTACTGAAAACCTCAGTCAGGGTCCAGGTCCATTGAGTGTAGCATGGCTGTTTAAAACCTCAGTCAGGGACTAGGTCCATTGATGTGCAGCCTGGCATCTAGGAGGAATTGTCAGTCATGGATCAGCAGGTTCATTGATTGCAGCCTGGCCTACTGCTACAAGGCTTTTTCTGTCATGTATATCCAGAGTCCCCTGAGGAAGTCAAAGCCTACTTTTACATGGTAGTTTCTGTCATATATAACCGGAGTCCTGACTTAGTCAATATTTTTTTGTGTTTAGATGGTAGTTGAAGAAACGATGTAACTGATCCCCCCCCCCCCCCCCCCCCCCCCCCCCCCCATTAAGTCATCTATAAAGAAAAATTGATCCAAAAGAAAAAAAAAGGAAAAAAGAAAAAAGAAAGGTATAATAGGAGGAATATAAGAAAGCATGAACTAGTAGGAAGACAAAGATACCTATTCTGTCCCTTCTTGTCTGAGACCCTTTGTATTATGGAGCAGGATGTTGTTTTTGGTCCTGTGTGTCCATCTGTGTGCAGATAAGCAGGTGTTAAGGGGGGGGGGCTGAGGGAAATGTTCATCCAAGTGGACACAGTGTTTGGAATGCTTAGTACGGAGACATGGGTAAAGGCTGAGATCTTAATGTGGAAAACCTGACAAAATGCAGAAAGAAGTGGAAAAAAATTAGAATAAAATGATATCAGTAGGGTCTACTTAGTATAAATCAGGGATAATCTTAGCATTCGCTCATCTCAAACACTGGTTTATTTAATCATACCTTTTTGGTTTGACGTATATTGGCCATCTTGGTGTTTGTTGCAGGTGTTTTGTGTAGAAGCATGTCCATGACTTTGTAACTGACTGTGAGTCTGGGTGTAGAATTTGATCCTTGGAATTTGTGCAGTGAGTGTGGTTGTAGTATCTCCTTAAGCATTGTGAGATACTGAGTATGGGTATAGCATCTCAGCAAACATAACTTACTACGATTCAGGATGCAGTATCTCTGTAAACCTTGTACTATAAGATACTTTGAGTTTGGGGAAGTATTTCCATTACTGATCATGATCATGGGTGTCTGTTCCAGGCTTTTGTATCCAAACAGCGACCGCTGTCAGAGCCGGTCAATCCCCAGATCCGGAGCAGCGTCAACAGTGGAAGTGCAGTACAGCTGACTGGTTTTGCCCGCTTACGCCACAGCCTTGCCATTTCCCCGGCCCTCCCTCGACGCGGCCCCAAGAGAGACAGTAAAGACACTGGCAGCATTGGTGAGAAAGATGAGAAAAAAGGAGCAGCACTCTGTCGTATTTTAATAAGAAACTGTCGAAATCCTCCCATGATATTTTCCACATAGGACGTGGTGGCGGCAATGATGATGATGATGACCAGAAATCGAACCAGACCAAAACGGGAAATACGGTAGTGTGAAGGAAGGACTGGATCAGAGTGGAGGTGACATTCCTGTGGTGACCAACATCATTCCCAACATGGTGACAGTGCATGGGGGGACACGTCTGTGTGTGGAAGGCAAGAACCTGGGGCTGGGCAAGTCTGACATCATGGAGTTCATGCTGTGTGGTAGCGATCTGCTGGACACCATTGATTTTGAGTCCGACTCGCGGATTTACGTCACCACCAAGCCCAACACACCAGGCAAGGGCGACCTGTGGATTGAGACTGTGTCTGGGGGACAAAATGTCATAAAAAACGTCTTCACCTTTGTGGACCGTGCAGCTGAAAAGAACGGGACGGTGGAGCGACAAGCTCCTCCTGACTCCCCGTCTGTCATTCCCCCATGCCCCCACTCGGGAGCCTCCTCAGCCCTCCCCTGTGGCAGCACCTCGCGCCAAGTCCCTGTACCGGGACGACGACAGTGCCGGTGACAGCATGGGTCAGATTGGTGAGAAACATGGCATCTCTGTGCAGCGCTCCAGTTCACAAGTAAGCTACGGGTGGAGTTTGGGGTTCTGTTTTACTTCCTGCTTTCACTCTTGCATTGAAGATTCTCTCTTCATTGTTTCTCAGTTTTCTGGTTTTCTCATACACATTTTCTGCACAGAAAAAATAAAGAAAGACCTATGTTTTTTTCTCACTTGCAGAGGTGCTGTTGCATATGACCCTCCCTAGGCCAGAAATTCAGCATTGAAAATGTTTGTTTTCCCTAATGCCAGCTCAGAAAATGTCATTTTTTTTTTTTTTTTTAAAGTCTGGCTCAGGCAATTTTTTTTTCTCAGTAATATCTGATTTTCAAAGTATTTATGAAAGTTGTTTCCTTATTTTTTTTTTTGAATGTATAAATCAGAAGAGACAGAGAAGAAAAAAATCTCTAACAATGAAAAAAATTTCTTCTTATACAGTGTTGTACATATATATAAACTTGTCTGGCAAAATAGCTCTTCAGTTGTGAGGTTCTAAAAGGCAGCTTTTCTCTCTGTTGTTTTTTTCAGCAAGTGTACAGCTGATTGATCCAATTATAAATGAAGTTTGAAGAGAATTGACATGAAGGTGCTGTCTCAGAATGAATGATTCATATAAGAACTTTAGATGGCTGAATGAAAGCAATGAAAATGGATTGAGTATGAAACATGCTGGAAAATTGGTGTCTTTACTGCTTCTAAGACATTACAGTACTGTTCAAGAACACAGGCATCATTTTAGCATGTATGACGTTATTTTTTTCCCCCAGACCTTACAATTTTTTCCGAATATTTGAAGCCTGAGAGATACTCAGTAAGGAAGAAAAAAAATTTTTTGGAAGAACTTTCAACAGACGACAATATGAGAGTGTGTCAAGACTGAAGGTGGAAAAACTGGTGTGAAATAGCTAATCGTTTACAATTTCTTGAACCTTAGGTCCATGCAACCCCTTAACCTTCTTTCCCCCATTCCTCCCTGTCAGAGCCTGTCTTTATCTCTAATCTTCATTTTACATGTGGACATGATGTTACTTGTGCTAGGGGAGGGCTGATGTTTTTTTTTTTTTTTTTTTTTTAGATTTTTGTATATTTCACCTAAACTAAAAAGGAATTTGCATCTGAGCAAAATCTTATACAAGCTAGCTATGAAGCCCATACATATTACTGTTGCATGCTTATTAGTAGCGTGATTCATAAGTATACAGATCAGTTCCTTATCAGAACACACACACACTCACATACACACACACACACGCAAGCGTACATGCACATGGATCATATGTAATTTCAGGTTTATTTTTAATGCTCTTGATTCAAATAACACCATGGAAAAAAGCATCATGTTTTTGTAGTGACTATGCTGTAAAGTACAAGGGGTTTTCGCTCTCTGTTGCTGTCATAATTTCACTCTCTTCCCACCTTGTTTCTGTGTCTACTTTCTCCTGCACTACTTCGGTGCTTGGTTGTGTGGGGGGGGGGAGAGGACAGAGAGTTATTTTTTGTTCTAAAGAATATGATGCCTGACAAAGCTGTGGATATGGTTTTGTAAAAGACTGGATAAGGAGATTATTGTTTTTGAAACAAGACTGCCCACTTATTTTGTTCCAATAGATTTTTCTGTCATTTCAATGCTTGCTTCCTTTTCTGTAGTAGTGTGATGAGGGGATGGGGGAAATAAAAGATTTCACTGATGCAGTTTTAAATGCATGCACCTTGGCTTGTTCTCCTCTAAATCTTATGGCATATGTCTGCAATAACGTATTGCTTTCAGTTTTGACAGTTTGCCTACCATGTTCCCTTATAATTCTTATGGCATGATTATGGAATGACTTACTGGTTTCATTCAATGATTCAGCAATTTTCCTGAAACGTTCTGGTGTGAATTTAGAGAAGAGCGTTAAGAACAAATTTCCAAAGGGTTGTCAAGTTCATGATTTCAGAATGATGAAAGAAAAGGAAAGTCCTGGCCTAATGGCAGTGGTGTAGTTTTTGCATCCCTGTTCCCAGGCTGACAGGTCTGGAACATCCACATCATTGCTGAGTGGTGCCGCCACGCTACCCCGTGTGAAAAGCACGCCTGACATTGAACCGGAGGACCAGCCTGAAATACCCAGCCGTTTCCGGAAAAAAAAAAAAACCACCAGACACACGCACGGAGAGCTAGCGAGTCAGTGGTCCCCATGCAGCGTGGTGCTGAGTTGCGTTCAAGTGAGTAGTGCAGCAGAGTCTGATGTCATGTTGTGATATCATTATCAAAAATGTGTATGTGTTTTGGGGTTTTTTTTTTTTATATCAAAACACTTGCAGTGCCTTTAGAATTACATCAAGAGACAGTGGTTTCCCTCAGCAGTGGCATGTTTGGGGCTTTTTGTTTCATTTTTGTTTTTAAGAAAGAAAAAAAAATCACTCAGATCAATCATGAACATCTTACACATTAAGAATAAAGTGCAGCTTGCAGACAAAAAGACAAATTTTCAAAGAGAGTTTTAGCTGAAATCTGTCCCCACTTTATTCTTGTTAAAAGCAATTTAAATGGGTTACGATGATAAGGGAAAACCAAAATCTTTTTTCACAGATCTCCAGCTTTGAATATCAGACATTAATCATACCAGATATACTACAATCCAAATGTTACCAGTTGTCCTACTCTGAAAAATTGGTCGAAAAATTGTAATAACAGAAAAGTTACGTTCAAGATTTTGACTTCTCATTTTGAATGGATGCCACCACAATGAAATGCCTATGGTAAAGTCTCACAGTGGGTCAAATCAAATTAGTATAGCAGTGGTAAGAAACAAGCTGAAAACAGTCAAAGGGGAAGAACTTCAAAACTGTCTCAAGAGTCCCAGGACTTTGGGTGGTTACTTTTTTTTTTAAGTCATTAGCCTGTTAGAAATCAATTCTGTCACAAATGTACATATGACTAGGTCTTAACAAGAAGTATGTATGTGCTGGAAATCTTGTTCCACATGACTTGATTGAGTAGAAATATGGTGCTGATGCTGTCTTTCTTATTTGTACTCAAGCAGACCTTTAACATTTCAACCTAGTCCTCTGGACAGGGGCAGTGGCTGATCCCTGGCTGCCCAAACGTCTGTCACAGCACTCCTACCCTTACCGGACAGTAAATGAATTAAAAAAGAAAAAGCAGATATATCCAGTGGAAGTTAAGTCAAGCTACATGTAAAATATTAGAGGTAAGTGTTTTTGTCAACTTTCATTATAGAAGTCTGTGTGCTGTGGAAAAGTTCACGCCAAAGAAGAAGAAGAAAACAACGGAACACCCCAAAACATGATTGGGCTGCATGAAAGCAAGTACTTATTCTGATGTTAATGGTTGTGATCCTTTAATGTGAACTCAGTTGTGTTTCCAGGTGCTTCAGAAAAAGCTGAGCTTCAGAAGGAAATTGTGCGACTGATGAAAGAAAATGAAGGTAACTTGTCTTATGAGTTTCATTGAGGAGGGATGGGGGTGGGGGAGGAAGGGTGCCATGCAAGAGGTCTTGTCAGGAGGAGGGAGTGGAGATGGAGAGGGCTGAGTTGATTACAGATATATTTTGCACCCAAAGGCGTCTCTTTGATAACAGTTCTTTTGGTAGTAATCATTGAATAATTCTTTGAAATTCCAGATAAACTGACATGAAACTGATGTGTACTGTTTTGAAAATTACTAGAAAATCCTGCAAGTTTGATTTGCACCACATTTTGCATACAAATCGTTTTTGGAGATGTTGTTTGCTGTGCGTGTGCCTGTGTGTTGATGTCCATAGCTGACTACTGCAGTGTACGAAAAAATAACGAGAGCCAGGAGAACCAATCGTGAAGAAATCTTTTTAGCTAATCAGTTGGGGGAATGTTGGGAGCCAGTGTATCAGGGGAGAATTTTGAATCGGTGAACATGGGAGAATGTTTTGAACCAAACAGTGTGGGGAAATGTTAAGAGCCTAAGTATGAGATATATTCTGAGCCAGTCAGTGTGGGGAAAATATTCTAAGCCAGTCTGTGTGGAGAAATATTTTGAGCCAGTTAGTGTGGGGAAATATCTTGAGCAGTCAGTGTGGGGAAATATTCTGAGCCAGTCAGTGTGGGGAAATATTCTGTGTGGGGGAAATATTTTGAGCCAGTTTGTGTGGGGGGAAATATTCTAAGCCAGTCAGTATGGGGAAATATTATGAGCCAGTCTGTGTGGGGAAATATGAGCCAGTCTGTGTGGGGAAATATTCTGAGCCAGTCTGTGAGGGAAAACATTCTGAGCCAGTCAATGTGTGGAAAATATTCTGAGCTAGTCAGTGTGGGGAAATGTTTTGAGCTAGTCAGTGCGGGGAAATGGTGTCAGCCAATCATCTGGGGAAATGGTGTAAATCAGTCAGTCTGGGGGAAATGTTTAGAGCCATCAGTATGGGGAAAATGTGGGAGCTTTTTGATATAGGGGACTTTGGGAATCCAGTTAGATTGAGATTTTGAAAGTCAAAGAGTATAGATACAAAAACATTGAGAACTCTTGTAGCCTCTTCACAAGTGTCTGTTCATGTTCAAAAGTGCAGTGTCCACAAGCATACATTGACATGTTCAGCTGATATTCTTGTACTTGTGCCTGTTTGAAATCATTGTTAGAAGAAAAGATAAGAATTTCTGTTTGATTTTTGTTGAAGAGACCAAAATGCCCATTGATTTTTAAGGCTCTTTCTCCCATAGTGGATTTTACCTGAATCCTCTTTCTGTACTGACTTTGCCGTGATTGTATGGCTGGACGTGCTTGTCCTTTGAACTCATCCTGTGATGTAGTCATTGTGTTCTGTGTCCTCCTGCCTTGATCTTTGACCTGACTGTGCACATAAACATGCTGGTCCTGCCCACCCATTATGTGATGTCACTGTGTGTGTGGTGTGTCTCCATGTCCTTGATGTTATCTGTCAATACATCTAAGCTTGATGGTTGCATTCCACTTGCCTTATGATGTGGTTGTTGTATGGTGTGTCTGCATGTTTTTACTTTGACCTGACATATGTCAAAGTCACTGTGTCCTGAGTTTCACCTGTCAGTACAGCTAAGCTTGATGGCTGCATTCCACTAGTCCTATGATGTGGTCATCGTGTGGTTTGCCTCCATGATTTTATTTTGACCTGACAGTGCATATAAGCTTGCTGTATTCCTCCCACTTATCTTGTGATGTGAAAGCTGTGTGGTGTGTCTCTCTGCCCTTACTTAGACCGGACAATGCTGCTGAGCATGCTGGTCCCTCCCGCCCATCTGTGATGATGTCACTGGTGGTGTGTCTCTCTGCCCTTACTTAGACCGGACAATGCTGCTGAGCATGCTGGTCCCTCCCGCCCATCCTGTGATGATGTCACTGTGTGGTGTGTCTCTCTGCCCTTACTTAAGACCGGACAATGCTGCTGAGCATGCTGGTCCCTCCCGCCCATCCTGTGATGATGTCACTGTGTGGTGTGTCTCTCTGCCCTTACTTAAGACCGGACAATGCTGCTGAGCATGCTGGTCCCTCCCGCCCATCCTGTGATGATGTCACTGTGTGGTGTGTGTCTCTCTGCCCTTACTTAAGACCGGACAATGCTGCTGAGCATGCTGGTCCCTCCCACCCATCCTGTGATGATGTCACTGTGTGGTGTGTCTCTCTGCCCTTACTTAAGACCGGACAATGCTGCTGAGCATGCTGGTCCCTCCCACCCATCCTGTGATGATGTCACTGTGTGGTGTGTCTCTCTGCCCTTACTTAGACTGGACAAAACTGCTGAGCATGCTGGTCCTCCCCGCCCATTCCTGTGATGATGTCACTGTGTGGTGTGCAGCTTTGCAGAAGAAGAACGATGACCTGAATGCCTACATCCAGGATCTGGTTGCCAAGGTGATGGAGAACTGTCCGGAGGTCCTGGCGGCCCATGCCTAGCAAAAAGTAACGTCTGCTAGCAGTGCAGAGTCTGTTCTGCAGAGTAGTCTTTGGGTGACTGTAGATTGATATCTTGCTGTTGACTGCCTCTTTGTGGAACAAAACTGGGCATATGAGAGCCAGCCAAAGTGGCACAGAACTGAAAATAGGACAGGAGAAAAAGTAACGTGTGTTTGTGCATGTCAGAGCAACTCAGGAGACTTGGCATGCACAAACAAACAGGTCTCTGTGTGGTTCATTCCATGGACATCTTTTTCACACGAGTCAACACTGGGTGATCTTTGTGTGGAGGTCCTCTTTGCGTGGTGAGGACTCACGGTCCATGTGGATGTCAACAAAAGATGATATGAACCATGATTCATCGATGGACCCAGCAGTGTGTCTCCTGTTGTTTTCATGTCTCAGATCATGGACGACAACAGCATGGTTGGTTGGGTGTTGTGTTGTGGAGTTGTGGAAATGAACTGGAGCATTTAGCTGCACAGATGTGCGGCTCCGACTTTGGCACTTTACTTACATGTTTTGATTATGCAGTGGTTCAGATTTGCTGGTTTGTTGATAATAATTCATGTTCATCAGGTTTAGTAAGACGCCACTTGATAAAAGAGCCATTTTTGACATTGGCAGTTGCCATCTGTTTAAAAAAAAAAATTTTCATAGATCTGAAACTGGAGTAACTCTTGACAGAATTAATTAAAACCTGTGTGGACGGTTGTCACTTCAGTCCAGGTCCTGTCACATGGCTACACCATTGTGACTATGACAACTGACTTGTATTTTGCACTGTTTTCAAAGGGACTGAGGAGTTTATTTGCTTTGTAAGTGTGATATTGCTGTGAGAAATATTGTATCATGTTTTCTGTTTTTCTCAATGTTTTAACAACTGTTTTTGGTCTCTGGTTCTCATTTGAGGATTCATGTTCATCTTTACTTTCTCTGCTACTGTCAGTAAATTATGACAGACCTGAACCACCGTTTCTTGAGGTGACAGGAACAGGGTTTTTTTTTTCTTGATGTTTTGCAGAACAGATCAGTACGCGTTTTAAGACAGTGAAGTGTTGGAGCTCAGTCAGCGTTGTGTCAGATGTCTTCATGAAAGCATCAGGATGAGGAGGATAGGTAAAAAGCAGATGGATAGAGGAGGGGGGATGGGATGGGGGATGGTTGGTGAGATTTCAAATCTTTGAATGCCAACATGCAAATGAATGAGAGCATCGAGATCACACTACGTAAATTTCTGTTTCAGTTTATTTGAGTAGAGGTGGGAAAAAACCATGTAGGCATTAAAATAAGGCAGAGTGAAAAGAACCCTGGTGATAATAGGAATCTCAGAAAACTGTTGTATGAAAGGTTTTATGAGATCTAGTAAGAATTTGGATTTGAACTATTTCATGCAGTTTTGTTTGTGTTTGTTTGTTTTGTATGTTTGTTTTTAATGCTGCATTGAAGGAGGGATTGTTCCACATTCATGGAATATCTTTTTTTTTTTTTTTTTTTTTTTTAAGTGTATAGGCGATCAGAACAATCATTGGTTTTCAGAACATTTACTGACCAAGAGAGCTGGAATAAAGCCTACACAGAGATGTTTACAAAGCAAAAAAGGCCTTAACTAATTCAGTTACCATCATCTGTGAATTGGCAACAATACGCTGCTGTTGATAGAGATCATTTCCCCTTCTGCCTGTTTTTTGAATCTGAATAGTGAGAGTTAGTGAACGGGCTGCATCACTGAAGACTTTGTTAGCATTAGAGGGGATGGTTGAATAGGTGTCAATCACTATGGATTCTCAGGGCTTCTTACCTTTATAGCCAGCCATGTATTTCCCTGTATGTTCCACCACTAGGTCTCATGAGCTGAAAAATTGTAACTTGACAAAATCATGTGAAGCTGGAAATATGCACAATTTCAAATTAACACCATAACTTGGCTCTGTGACCAGTAATGGCATTTTATAGGAGGTCAGAACGCATCGATCATGTGAGAGAAGTTGACTGCTGGCAGCTTTAAAACATGCACTGTGAGAGAATTCTGATCACAAATTTTTTTTTTACCTTCTCAGACTGACTTTTCCAGTATGCAAATGATGACACGTTCATAAAAATCTGAAGTGCTGAATTTTCTATACAGGTCTATTTTGATAAATTGTACTGGTTTACATGTATGTGGTTGGACAAGTCTTTGTCAAACTACAGTTGTGTGTAGAGTGAGTAGAAGTGTGAGGTTTCTAGGCCGCATGCACAATGATCAAAATGCTGTTTACAGTGTGTTGGTAAGAGATGCAATCTTGGTATGTGCAAGAATGGCAGTGTCTGTATCCTCATGTTAGTGGCTATTTTCGTTGCTTCTTTCTACTACCAGTAAGTGACAGGACAGCACAGTGTTAAGAACTGAACAATGCAGATTTGTATCTCAAGGGTGAATAACGGTCCACGTCATGTAGTGCCTATTACTTCTGAAAATTGGCACAGAAATTTCAGGAAGGAGGTACAAACATGTTCAATTTGTTTTATTTTAATGAACACAGTAATGCATTGAGGATGAAAGAGAGAGAGAAACAAATTGTCCTGAACCAGAAAAATCAGTAACTAGGATACAAAGTTCATAAAAGAAACAGTAGGACAGTTGGGCATCTTTTACCAAAGATGTGTTCGGTGGATGTTATGATCAGTTCGGAGTCCACAGTAAGTTCTGGTTGAGCTCACTACCAGTACTACAGTCTGCATACAGTATGTGTTAATGACAAGTTAGTGGGTACATTTGCATAGCCAGACAGTGTAAAGAAAATGCATCACAAAATGTAATTTTGTATTCATCTGTGATTCAGATGAAGGTATCAGAAGAAATTAATGATGGATTCATGATCGAAAACAGATTATGAATTCATGACCAGAAGTTGTGAAATTAAGACTTTCAGTGGGCCATTGAATTTCACATAACGGTCCAGCCAACTACTGTAACTAGTGCAGGCATCAAGCATTTATTCAGGTTTGTTTTATCTGATAATAAACCAAACTCAAATTGTTTTGAATGTGTGCTGCATGCACTTTTTTCTTTAGTCCAGGCTATATTTTCTCCCTCTTCAACTTTCAGTGCTGTCTTTTTCTTTCTTTCTTTGTTTGATTTTTCCTTCTCCCTCCTGCAACAACATCAATATTTCTCTCTCCTGCAGTAACAGTAAAAAGATTAAATCTGATCAGTGTAACACAAGCTTCTTTTCTCTGAAAGTGAAGGAAGAAGTTCAAATGTTTTAGACTTTGCATTCCCACAAAGGACCCAAACAGTGTTGGGAATTTCACCAGATGCATGTCTTCTTGATCTTTAGCCACTGCATGGTGGCAACAGCATATCCTACAAACTTTTTTCCTTTCTATGGTGACAATTGCATCTGCTCTTGTTTCCTCGCCTTGGAGTCCTGGCACTGCCAAAGCAGTGAGATGATCAGCAGGTTTGATGTGCTCATCTAGTGCACTTTGTTACAAATTCTGGCACCCCCTATTGTGAAACAGTTGTTTGTCCTGATTTCTGTTTGATGCAGAATATCAGTCGACCATAGATCATCTATGGGTACAGCCATTTTCCTAAGTTGTACTTGAACTTGCACCCTTCGTTTCCAAAAAAAAAAAAAAAAAAAGGTCCCTACATATTGCTGCACTTTGTCAAGCCTTAGTTTAATTTTAGTGTCAAAATAAAATCTAAAAGTGACACAGTTCTTTCTCTTATTATATAATTGGGGAAATCTGACAACCTAGAGAGATGCTGAAAAAACAGTAACAATATTATTAACTGCAACAGCTGTTTTGCAGCAACTAACTAATTCTGTGGAGATTTTTTTTTCTGCCAGACAAGGAAATCAGTAGGTCACTTGTCTAGCAGTGTGAAGTTTTAAATGTACAAATGACCTGACAGAATCGAACATACTGAGTTTGAATTTATGTCCAGAGACTGAGGCCTTAGCACTTCAGTGTGAGTATGAACGCTTTATTGGCATTTATGTTCAGGAGGTATCAGAACAAAAGATGTTTTTTTGTGTGTGTGTGTGTGTTTTTTTTTTTTTTGCCCACTGCCAGTCAAGCGTCTCCTCCCTGTACTACTATCATCAAAAGGTTTGTGATGCAGATTTGCATTTTTCAACTCCACTGCAAATGCTATTCTTTGGAAACCTGGAGTTGTCTTTCTTCTTGCTTTTGTTTCCCAGATCTGGAAACTCATGACATATTTTGTATGCTGATCTACCAGTAACACAACCAAAACAGTGGGTATTTGAAATATATATCTGGAAAGAAGTGTGATGTTAGGTAAAGCGCATTTGCAAATATGCATACCTGCTGTTTATATAGCCAGTAGTTTTTTTGACTGCTGATCCGGGACGTCTGTCGGTTTCAATGGGAATAGCCATGACGGTGAGCACGAAGAGGAGAACTGTTGTTACCTGAGATTGAAGTTAAATTCGATTATCAAAATGGAGGAGTGCTTTCTTCTTCCCTTTTGTACAGTCAGCTAACTGAATGTTTGATGCATGATGTGCTTGCTATATCTGCACTCAGACTTACATGTCAGAGGCAATATCACCACACAAATTTAGCATGATACTGTGCCAGGTCATCATTGCCATATTCCAGATAATCCTTACCTACAATACAGTTATAGCTGTCCATAGCATGATACTGTGACAGATCATAATTGCTGTACCTAGATAACCCTTGTGTACGAATTACGATACAGTTATAGCTGTCCATAGTGAGATACTGTGGCTGATCAGAGTTGCCAATCTTTGAGATAATCCTTGTGTAAAATGCCGTTACAGCTTTCAGCTTGTTACGACCATTTTTACCAGCACACCTCAGATTCTTGAAAATAATAGTCTATCTGAAAATTAAAGGTTTCCAGGTGTGGTGTCCACTTAAGTGAAGCACAGACCACGCTGCATTGTGTTTCCATATTCCCATTTTTCTCCTTTTTTTTATCCGGAGATCTGAGTAGTCTTTACATTTGGGGACAGGAGATATGATGCCTCCACAAATGTTAAGTGTGGAACACTGGTTAACAGTAACAGTTGGTGATCAGGGGGTGGACAGACTGAGCACTGTTGAACTGAACAACAGAAATATGATCTCTTGAGTTACCAGTAACAGTTGGCAATTGTCACTGTGTCTGTGGTGATGATACTGATAGGTCTGAACAGTGTTGAACTGAACAACAGAAATCTGATCTCTTGAGTTAACAGTAACAGTTGTCCATTGTCACTGTGTCTGTTGGTGACACTGATAGGTCTGAACAGTGTTGAACTGAACAACAGAAATCTGATCTCTTCATTTAACAGTAACAGTTGGCAATTGTCACTGTGTCTGTGGGTGACAGGTCTGTACAATTTTAAACTGAACAGCAGAAATCTGTATCTTTTGGGCTAACAGTAACAATTGGCAATTGTAAGTGGGTATAACAGGACTGTGCAATGTTGAATTGAACAACAGAAGTCTGTGTCCTATGGGTTAACAACAATAGTGGGCAATCCTCATCAGGTGGTAGGACTGTACAGTGTTGAACTGATTAAGAGAAATCTGCATCTCATGGGTTAACAGTGACAGTGGGGATTTAGATTCAAGATCTGAGCAACACGGTCTTGTGTGTTACAATGGCAGCTGGTGATCCTGCTTCCTTTCTGCTGCAGTGCTCAGGTTCTGTGTTGGCCTGTGGAGTACCACAATCAGTTTTACAGGTTGGTTCTGACAGAGGATCTTGAAACCCTCAGAGGAGTAATTAAATCTGATCTCTCTCATTTATCTACTTGTTCTTTTTTCTTTTCTTTTTTTTTTTACATTTTCGTTTTGGGAGAAGATATCTAATTGTATTGTTTGTGGTTTGTTTGCCCAATTATTAAAAGGATTAGATTTTTTTTAGAGTGTGATTGTGAGTGCCTTTTTCAAATAGATGATTTCTGGAAAATTCTGGGAAGGGAACTAAAAAAGGCTGTCCTGAAGTTTGTTATTTGATTGAATCATTAATGCTTGAGGAACAATACATATGTATGGACATGCATAAGTGTGTGTGTGCGAACGTGTGTGTGTGTGTGTGTGTGTGTGTGTGTGTGTGTGTGTGTGTGTGTGAAAGCAGGCCAATGAAACACAGGCATTATTCATTGTGATTGTTTGTGCTGTACTTAAAAGGAGTATGTATATCCCCCTGTACAAGTATTAAGTGTTTTTAGTCAATGCATAAAGACTTGAGTAAAGGTGTAGCTGTTATGAGCACCACCTGCCTCATCGCCCCTTGTCTGTTTTTGATATCATTCGTTTGCATATAATGATAAAGATCTGGTAAAGATTTAGAGATCTTTTTTTTTCTCTCTTTGAGTTCATACCTTTTATAGATAAGTATTTGTAAGTCTGGGGTTTTGTATTGAAAATGATTATTTCTGATTATTTTTTTCTTCATGTACTTTCTCTGTTTTTTTGTGCTATACTGCTTTCAAAGTTCAAACACAGACACATCAGTCAAATGGAGAAGTAGATATGTGGCTCCAGTTTTCTCATTTCACCTCATAACACATTTGATGTATTGCAGAAGCCATGAATTGACTGTTTGACCCCACAGCACAATTTGATTTGGGTCAGAATGGGCAGTATTATCGCTGCAAATAATGCAGTACCGTGCTGTCAAGTTAACCAATCACTGCAAATAATGCAATACAGTGCTATGTCAAATTCACCAATCAGTCTGGGAGACTCGTTGTGGTAAGAGTTCCTCCAAACTGGAACAGAAAAGAGTACATTGATACTTGAAACAATACAATGACAACAAAAGTCTACAACAATCGAAGTGATTAAAATGGCTTAGCGCAAAAGCTGTAATGAAAATGACAGTGAATGACAAATAATTTCATTTTTCTGCTACAAAAAAATGAAGACACATTAGTTGAGAAATTTAGTGTATGCCTTTGTCTTTCGATTTTTTTTGTTTTCACTTAGCGTTTTGTTGCATTTTTATTTTTTTTTTTTCGGCTAACTGAATGTTTCTTGGTTCCAATTTCCCTCTCTTTGTGTGTGTCGCTCTCAGTGTGTTTGTTTATGTCTTTGTTTGTTTCTTTCATAAAGCTGGGAGCATGCATGTTTCTTTGATTAGATGATTTCGTTCAAAAGCGTGCATATGTTTTTGATTCTTTTTTCACCGAGTGCATGCCTATGGTTTTGGATTTTTTTTTTCTTTTACCAAACACATGCTTGTATGTGTGTGTGTTTTTTTCCACAGAGTGGCTTCTCTAAAAGGACCCTGTGCTGTCAGCTAGGCTACAAAATTCTTGAATTGTCATGTCTTCATGCCAAACGATGATGGTAGTTGATACATGAATTAAGCCTTGTTTGACAGTGGAACAGCAGACAAAAAACTGGACAGCTCAGCTTCAAAGCCTTCAACTGAAAGCTTTGTTTCTGGACACAATCAAGTTATTGTAAACTCACTTGACCTGCAGGATGCGTGACATAAGGTGGGAAGAAGCAGGGTTGGTTTCCACTGATTTTAACTTTGTGCACCAGCTGAAGTGTGATACTGCATTTTTTCTCATGGGCATTTTTTTTTGTGTGAAGCTTTTTTTGTGTGTGTTTTTATTTTGTTTGTTTGTTCTTAACAAAGAAAACACCTTTGAAACAGTCATGTTTCTTGAGAAGCTGTGTGTACCCTTTGTGGAGAGTATGTTCACCTGGAAACATTGTGGAGTTACATACATGAGAGAAGAAAGGAAACAGTGAGTGGTCAAAAAGAATAGTTCATCAGTCTGTCAGTGACAGCCACTTGCCCAACTGCTCAGATGTAAAATACTCATTGGTACTTCTTACACACACACACACATACACACATACACACACACATACACACACACACACACACACACTTCTCTCTCTCTCTCTCTCTCACACACACACACACACACACACACACACACACACACACACACACACACACACACTTTCTCTCTTTCTCTCTCTCTCTCTCTCTCTCTCTCTCTCTCTCTCTCTCTCACACACACACACACACACACACACACACACACACACACACACACACACACACATATACTGTCTCTCTTTCTCTCTCTCTCTCTCACACACACACACACTCTCTCTCTCTCTCTCTTTTGTCTCTGTCTCTCACACACACACACACACACACACACACACACACACACACACACATTAACATATCTTGTCTCACTGCATGTGAAATGTTATTTTCAACCATGAGTCCTTTCTTTAGGGACGGTGGGTGCAGAGGAGGGAAGGGGCGGATTGAAACCCAGTGAGTGCGTGTTTCAGTAGTAAGTGATAAAGCATCAGGCTTTGCGGAGAAAGGGACTGGCTCATGACAGAGGAATGGAAATGTGAACATTAAGGGGGCTGCACTTTCAGATGGTGTCCTTGAATAAGTGTCACCATGTTTTTTGATTGGTTGATGTTTATCTCACGTCTTGCATGGATTAGTCTTAAGCACAACTGTCTGGTAAAGAGTAAGTATATATGATTATTATGAGGCTGAAGCATTTAGAGATTCCTCTCCTGCTTCAACTCCCACCCCCCCCCCACCCCCATCCCCCACTTCAAAGACCATTATCCTGGTCAGTCGTCCGTCCAGTATATTACTTCTGCCCAGCTTTGACAGGACTGTTTCAGTTTGGCATTTTTATGTCTTATGGTTTATAAAAGAAAAAGGAAAAAAAAAAATGACTAAATGCTAGGGTTTCCACTAAAGAGTAGCAGAGCAGCATTGATCTCAGAGGCAGAGACTGAAAGTTTAGATGGTGGAGTGCAGAAAATAAAGAGAAACATGTTCTTGTTTACCTTATTAGTCACGTTTCAGTTGAATTATTGAAAATTATGAATTTCATTTGATTCTTTTTCAATTCTGATGCTGTCACCCTTGTGTGAAATATATTTGTGATTACTCTGCCACAGACATACAAACAATCTTCAGTGATTATTTTTTGTATATCAGAGAATAGCCAGTTCTACCTGCACGTCCAGTGGATGTACATATCTCTTGTGTATGGTTGTAAATCATGTCATTGGATTTATAATGTTTGTACACAAGATTGTGCTGCCATGCCTGCATCCTTTTGTTTTTTTTTTTCACTCCTCGAGCCCGCAATCTCTTTTTTTTTTTTCCAGTGTAATTTTCTCGCACATTAATTAATTTGGTGATGGTCTGATTTCTTTTATATCAGTAAGTAAACATATTGTACAGGTTCTGCATTGAATTGTTATAATATGTGCATATATATGTTTGTGTGGAACATGGACAATGGATTCAGATCTATTTTCGTGTACTTTTTTTTTTTTTTTTCGTTTTCACTGGAATGGACTCTTGGTGTGATTTATTCCAATATCTTTATATCAGAAATATAATCTATTAAGTGAAACATTGTGATACAAGCATAGTTGTACATATTCATGTAACTTTTGTAATGCATGGAAAACAGAAATCTGAGCAAACTGACTCCAGTGGGTGGAAGGTCTGATTCATTAGGTGCTGTGCAGAAAAAACAGGATTGGCATAGAGGGTTTATGAGAAAATAATGCTTTGTAATATCAGTTATGTTATTGTCAAAATGAAAAAGATCAGGTTTGCCTTGAAGTACATTTAACAGCCTTGAATGATAAATTGCAAAGAAGAGGACTCTGTGTGTGTGTGTGTGTGTGTGTGTGTGTGTGTGTGTGTGTGTGTGTGAATATATGTGTTTTTGTGTGTGTGTGTGTGTGTGTGTGTGTGTGTGTGTGTGTGTGTGTGTGTGTGTTAGGGAGAGGGGGGAGAGATAGACATTTGTAATACTTTCTGACACTTTTTTGTTTTGTTTCAGTGAATGGCGTTGTATAACATTTCAAAATTTGTTTGTTCTTCAAGACATTATGCTTGGTATAGGATGATGATATTGCTTTGCTTAATAATTGTGTGTGACCATTCAGAGCAACATGAGTTTTTGTATACATTATGTAGCATATGAATCGGACAGAATCTCATTTGTTCAGACTGCTTTTTCATGTTGATTTTTTTTTTTTTTTTTTTAATATAAAGCATTATTGTTTAAAGTCTAGACAGCATATGAGTATTAATTTGCCATTTATGATTGATTCAGTCCTGTGTTCCTTTTCACATTGATAGTATGGTGTAATGATAGTGGATGGCACTAAAAGTGTATAACAGTGAGGGTGAAGCTGTCTTGAGATTATGAGAAGAAATGATCTAGTCTGACCTGATGTGTATTCACAGCATTGCGGTTTGCTGTTATTGTTTAGAATTCTGCAAGGAGCAGGTAAGGAAATGACATTAGCTTGTTAAGGAGAATGGGGTGGATGGATTTAAAATCAGTAATGATCAGAGTGTTAGAATATGAACAAATTTGTCACAACAACTAATCAAAAATGGAAAGTGTTAGATTGTACATATTATTTCCTGTTACAACATGTCTTGCCACTTTGTGGTGTTAATGTTTTTTAGCAAACAATGAACTGTAAAGAGGCAGCTGCAGTGAACAGTTCAGCAGCAAGTGGGACTCTGCTTTCATTATTTTGGTATCCGTTGTTTAAGATGGTTCTGATGTGTACTTTTAGCTGGAATAATGTCAGATTTTTTAATCTCCAGATTTCACCAACAGATGTTTCCAAAATTATAAGACATGATGGGAGAGAGAGGAGGGGAAGGGGGGTGCTTGTACTGGATGCAAGAGTTCATGAAAAATGATGTCAGCTTTCTTACAATGGACCTTACGCTGCTTTACAACTGAGAGTCATGAGGTCTGGCTTTGGGCAGCTTCATGAATATCTGGACTGGTGATATGAACGAAGAAAATGGTCTGCCAAAAAAAAAAAAAGAAGAGAAAGACTGTACTTATCAGTTTGAATTTTAGTTAAAGTACTTCCACTGACTAGGCTTGAAAAAACTCCAGGGTCTTTGTCCTCAGCATGCATACACATTCAGTAGAAGGATTTTGTGTTTAAACAAACATGAATCGGGACAGGTTAGGTGAATGGAAAATAGTTAAATTCTGGGGAGGAAGCAGTTCAGTCACAGAAATAGTGATTTAAGCCCCTCAGTTGTCATTACGTTTTGCTGTTTGAATTGACAGTAATGTTCTTTCAGCGTCTTTGTGTGTTGTGTCTAGAAAAGTAGCCAATGAAAACATGTCTTCCAGTGCATGCTAAGCATGTTCTTCCTTTTTAAGTATTCCGTCCATGTTAAATCTGCTCCATGTTAAGTTCAGAAGAAGTGTCTGAGGGTGTAGAAGGAAACGAAGGGAAAATGGGATGGGGGCGGGCAAAGTTTTGTGAAGATTCAGGAGAGAAAGAACAACATCTGAAGAGTTAAAGGACTTGGCGCCCAGTTATGTGATGAATGTTGTGAAATATTGGGCTGGAGGTTGGATGATGACTGGATGAAGCAAAGCTATGCACTGGTGTGCGCTGTGCAGTCATCAGACTGAAGATCTGCAAACTTTGTTCACTGTGAAACTTTCGTACCCTTTACCCTTTTCCTTTTATTTGCTTGCTTGCTTGTTTGTTTTTTTGTTTTGTTTCAGTTTTGGTTTTTATTCTTCTTGATTGGTTTGCCTTTATTTTTTTTTTTAAACTGTAGACAGAAAGTTAATCATCAGCAGTTTATTTGATATGCATTTCCCAAGTCCAGTGTATCAGTGGATTTTTTGGTTACGTATTTGTCATGTTTTTGCCTAGGAAGAACAAACATGATTGATCTTTATTTTGCATTGTTGGTTGATTTGTGCATATGAGCACTCACATAAGCATCATTATGTGCACATGCACACACACATACACATTATTGAAGGTTATTCCAAAACTTGATAGCAAGCTGGTTATTGAAGCATTGTACTTGGGATTTCATACAACTGCTGGAGGAAAGATTAAGCAATGCCACTGGAGTAGCTCATGATGTACATCACAGAAATCATGCCAAGTGATTCGATGAGAAAACTGCCTTTTTGATTTGTCCTTCAGCGCGCGTGCACGTGTGTGTGTGTGTGTGTGTGTGTGTGTGTGTGTGTGTGTGTGTGTGTGTGTGAAAACTATTATTCTTTCACAATCTTTTTTTTTATCTTGCAGTAATACATGTTTTCCATTCGTGCAGGTGAATATACTATTTGTTTTATGCTTAATCTTTAGTTCCGTTACCTAAAGCAACATCAACGGTTATGCAGATAAGTTGTATTTTGTGTAGTTTATAGTTGTCTTTGATTCAGGTAAGGTAATATTCATGTAAAATTGTATCAGTAACAATACGTTATCTCTACTACTTAATCCTTGTATTTATGGTTGTTTATTTTACTATTGCCACTGATGAAATTGATGATTGAAATCAACTGGAATTAAGAGCTAGGTGGAACTCATGTGTTTCTGCTGAATTGATTGATCAATTGCATTAAATCATGAACATGTGTGTGCACATTTACATGAATTGTAACTGTATTAAATCAGTATGTTGTTTTGTTTTTTTATGGCTTAACTTTGATTTTAATACTTTGTGTGTGAGTGTGTGTGTGTGCGTGCGTGCGTGCGAGCATGCGTGCATGCGTGTGAGAGAGAGAGAGTGGTGGTGTGTGTGTGTGTGTGTGTGTGTGTGTGTGTGTGTGTGATGGAGAGGTACATCGATATGCTTTTGTGTTTTTGTGCTGAAAGATCGGACAAATTATTTTGATATCAGCACATTTTGAAAGATTTGTATGTCGATGGCAGATTTATATTGTCATCATTACATTATATTAGTTGACGGGTTTCTATTGCATATCAGTAGTGTTATATTAATGTTACATTCTGTGGGGTGAAGAGTGGAGGAGTTTGACGCATTCCTGTCATTTGATTTGTGACTTGTATGCAACAGTCAGTCTTTTAGAAGATGATTTCACAAGAAGTGAAATGATCCATTATGTTCAGGTAATCAGGTAATCAGTTCCAGAGCTTGGTGTTTGAATTTTGATCAGTGGTGTCAACTGAAGATCCCACAAACTAGTTGCATCCCGTCCCTAGCATGCATAGAGAAACCATCATATCCGTCAATGTGAATTATATGTTGAGATTTTTTTTTTCTGCCTTTGCCTGTGGGTCTGGCCTGTTTTGAACTATAGATGAATACACTAATGTTCATACTCAGTCACTCATAACACATTATTTATCTTCATAGGCTTTCAGTCCTAACTGATAGATTAATCTTCATATTGTGTCCATCAAACACCACATTGATTAATCTTCATAGAATGCCAGTCACATCACACACCTGAATCAGTCTTCATACTATGTCAGTCATAAAAAAACATTCGTTCATATTTAGTCAGTTTTAACACATCGATTAATCTTTGTATTCTAATTGTGACTCCATATTGATTAGCCTTCATATTCTGTCTGTCATATTACACACAAATTAATTTTCATATTATGTCAATCATATTGCACATATGGTAATTTTCCAATTGTTTTGGTCATAACACATTGGTTAATGTTCATATTTAGTTCATCGCAACATGTCTATTTATATTCTGTCAATCGCAAAAATAACAATTAAATTATTCTGTCATTTCGCAGCACATTGATTAATCTTTTTATTCTGTTAATCACAAGATATTGATTCATAGTGATCATATTTTAAATGATCGCAACACATCTTCATATTTTGTCAGTTGCAACATTATTGATTGATTTTCATATTGTGTCAGTCAATACACTCTGGTTAATCTTCTTGCTATGTTTATAGGCATTTAGTGATGAAAGTATTTGGTGGACAGCTTTTAACATTCATTTACATTATCTGTCGATTCACTAGAAAAAGTTGAAGGGTACTTGATTTCTTTTTTTGCGGGATTGGGCAAGGACATGTGGAAGTGAACAATCATTTTTCTACTTTTAAGGGTTAGTCTTTGCCTAAATCGGCAGACAGACTCGATTTGGTCTTAGGAACAGGAAGTGGATTTCATGTTTCCTAGAAAAAAAAAGGGGGGGAGGGGAGAGGTTGGAGGGGGGGGGTGTGTGTGTGTGTGGGGAGGGGGGGGGGCTGGGGGATAACGAATTACTCATTTTTTTCTGTCGTAGTTCTGAAGTGTGATGTCAAAGAGTGGGAGAGTAGTACAGCCCGAACTGTGCCTTGGTAAGGAATAGAATGGGAATTGTTGGCTGAACAGCACACGCAGAAGCATGAAAGGTAGGGCAGGTGGAGGAGCAGCAAAACTTGGAAAAGGAGACAATTGAATGTAGTTACCCACCATTCCACTGGGAATGTGATGTATCACATGCATTGTGATGTATCACATGTGTAGTATGTTGCAAGTCTGTTCAGCGGCAATCCATATGTATTGATTTTCATCATACAATTACTCTCTGGCTAAGCCCAGTTTATCCCTGCTATATTGATAAAATCTAATTTGAATCATAATCAGCGCGCATGTTTATACCCATAAAGATGTCGAGTGCATAGTGTGCGTGTTATTTTTTTTTTCGTTGAAATGAGAACACTGTGTCAGTCAAGTCTCTCACTGCCGACTACAGTACAGCTGAAATCAGGAAAAGAACAAAAAATATTAACAATTTTTTCAAACACATGAATCTTGAGTGAGTTGATATGAACTATTTTAGTTCAGTGGCAAATTATCAAACACATTTGTGCATGGATAATGTGTCAAATTCCAAATCTTGGATCCAGTTAAAGGATTACTAATTTATATACCATCAACCCTCACAATATATACATATAAAATTAGAAATCCTTTAACTATATATATATATATATTCAATTATAAACAAAGCTTAGTCTTATGTCTAAGATCGAAGAAATAGGGGGAGATAAGCATTCATATCTGCAGTGGTAGATAATTTTGCCTAACTAGCAGTATGTGCTTGAGTAAATGAATGGGGAATAATAAATACTTATCAACATGAGCCTTCAGCAAGTTTACACTTGTCCCCAAGGGGGAGACAATCTCCAATAGGAAGAAAACTTACTAACATAACTCCTGGTCAAATACCGGTATTTCAAAACCTGATTGTTTCTCCTCAGTGACCGCGGAAAGTGGCAAGTCAACTCCTCTGCCTTTTTTTTTTTTTTTCATTTTAAGAAGAATGCTATCCCAGAAAATGGCTGGTGTGCAATACCATAGTATGTCTGTTGAGTTTTCAAAAAACTAACCAAGGTGCCACCTAAGAAGCAAAAGAAAATCATGAAAGAGCAAAACAAGCTACATTTTCTTGTGAAAAGTAGAAAATATAAAAAGATAACCTCTTAAGACACAAGTGCTGAGGGCCAGTTCTTGGAATGAATCCGCAAGGGACTAAATTACAATGAACTAATAAATTCCAAGGATAAGTACCAGCACCGTTCCAGCAACTTACAGAGCAGCTAGGTGCTGCAATGACTGCAAGAAATATTCAGTTATAAACAAAGCTTGCTCTTGTGTCCTAGATTGAAGAAATAGGGGGAGATAAGCATTCATATCTGCAGTGGTAGATAATTCTGCCTAACTAACAGTATGTGCTTGAGTGGGTGAATGGAGAATAATAAATGCTTCTCAAAATGAGCCTTCAGCAGCTTGTACTTATAGTCTCCAAGGGGGATATTTTGGAAGTTCACAAAATACAGCACATATTGTAATTTCCCCAGTTCAGGATACTTTGACATTTCCCCAGTGCAGGATGTTCTGAAATTTTCAGATTCAGGATATTGTGGAATTACTCTCTATTCAAGATGATTTGAAAATTTTCCCAGGGATATTTGGAATTTATGCTGCTTTGGAATTTCCCCAGTTCAGGATGTTTTGAAGTTTCCATTAATTCAGGATGCTGAGTGGCATTTTCCTCAATGTAGGATGTTTTGAAATTTCTGGCATTTTGGTATGTTTTAAAATACCCCCCCCCCCCCCCCCCCCCCCCCTCCAAGTCAAGGCTTCTAGGTTGTTGAGGTTTTCTGTCTGGGTATTTGGTGAATGTTACATGCAAGTGCCCTCAGAATGTTATTTATTTATGTATTTACTTGTGCTTTAAATCATTTAAGAGTTAACAAGTGGAAATGGATACTTCTACACCTGAAATTGCAAAGTTCTTCATGTATGCTACGATCCTTTTTAGGACGTTAAAAATATCTGAGTGAGAAATTGAGGCTTTCATTTGAGAAAGGCATACTTGGCTTGCTTAACATTTTCAAAGCATGTTACGTTGGACAGCCAAAAAGTTGAAAGCACTGTCTCAGAGATGTTGAGGGCGGTATCGTTGATCTCCATTCCAAGCAGGAGAATGTCTGAATCGAAAAGTTACAACTCAAGAAATAGTGAGCATTAATGAATAGCTTGTTTCCTTTTTCTTCAAGGTTCCAATCCTCATTTGTCATTGCAGAAATGTTCAGAGATGGGAGCAATGCTTGGCAGAGCTTGTGACGTGACTGTGCAAGAATTTTGTTTTTTTGCCTGGTGAATATGTTCGAGTAAACTGTGGATGTCAGGGATAGTGTGAATACTCAGTTTGTATATTGTGAATCTTTGGGAATTTTGTGAACCGTTCAGGCTGTCGTGAATGTCATGACACCATGAGTGTAAAGATACCGTAAAATAATGTCCGGAAGCTGAGAACATGTCAGGATACTATGATTATATATGTGAAGATGCTGTGAATATGTTGGGCAACTAGGGATAATATGTCAGCTACTGTGATCAATAGAGGGGGCTATACTTATTTTCCATCATACTTTTAGTGGAAAACACATCGAAAATATTGATGTGAAATAGTCTAAAATTATTCATTAGAAATACTTGACCTGAAAACACCAGAGAGCGCATTTTCTGTAAGAAAAGAATCCAAGCATTCTCTCTCTCTCTCTCTCTCTCTCTCTCTCTCTCTCTCTCTCTCTCTCTCTGCATCTTCTCTCTCTCTCTCTCTCTCTCTCTCTCTCTCTCTCTCTCTCTGTGTGTGTGTGTGTGTGTGTGTTTTCATGATGCCTTTTTTGCTTTGCTTTGTTTGAAAATTTCAAATTACACATGATACCGTCTTGCTTTCTGCATACACTACCTTTTGTGATATTATAGAATCAAAATGTGGGTGATTTGGCTTCAAATAATAGTACTAAGATAATCGAGTAAATTTTTTTGTTCCCCCCTCCCACTCCGGTGTCAGTCATGTAGTGATTATTCGAGGCAGGGAAGTGTGGGAGCCGGTGTGAACAACGTGATGTGTTTTGGAGAGAGGCAGGGGTATGGATTTCCAGCAGCCCTCCATGAATCATAAATGTAAAATGTTGATGTGGAGTTTGAAGAGAAGCAAATTTCTGCAAATCTGTTAGATTTCTTTGAAATTTAGCATGTTTATACAATCATACAACGATTGTATATGTTGGTACTGATGGGCGGGGGGGGGGGGGGGGGGGGTGAGGGGAGTGGGGCTGAAGGGCGGGGGGAGGTGGGTTATATACATAGGATCTGTACTGATTTTGAAATGAGAAGTTATGAATTGTTTTTGGGCTTTTGTGTGTGTTTGTGTTTAAAATATAATTCACTGTATTTGTGGCCTTTTTTTTTTTTAGCACACAATTCCAGGGATTAAAAAGTTCTGCAAAAGAAAAATCCCCACAGTATGTAATACAGCTGATGTAATCAGTAAGCTTGCCAGGCGAGCATTGTCTTTGGGGGGGGGGGGGGGGGGGGGGGGGTACATGGATTTTTCAATATGGACGGCAGTTTAACAGATGCTGAGGCAGCTGTCGAATAAAAACAAAGACCTGTTTTTCAAATTGTTGCTTATAAATGTTTTGATTTATCACATTAACAACAGCATTCAATTTCAACAGCACATGAATATTGTAAACCGCAGTGTAGCCGTAAGACCAACATTTCAGGTGAAAGGTAGTGGAAGCAGTATAGCCCCCCTCCCCTGCCCCTCCCCCTCCCGCATCCTCCACCCCGCCGGCCCTTGCAGAGTTAGGCGTATTGTGACTTGGCTACCCTAACACATGGCATACTCGGCCCCATTCGAATGTAGGGGTTCAGGGCCGAAACGTTTGCCTGAGAGTTTTTGTTGTTGTGTTGTTGTTTTTTAATAAGACTTTCTACAGTTGAGCTATTCCTAGAGCTGCCCAATTCTTTAAAACATCTTTGCGATAGGTTCGAGTAAACGCCCTTGCCATTGGTTGGAGTAAACGCCCTTTCCGTTAGTTGGAGTAAACGTCCTTGCCATTGGTTGGAGTAAAACGTCCTTGCCAGTGGTTGGAGTAAACATCCTTGCCATTGGTTGGAGTAAACTCCTCTGCCATTGGTTAAAGTAAACGTGTTTACCATTGGTTGCCATTGGTTGGAGTAAAGATCCTTGCCATTGATTTGTGTAAGCGCCCTTGCCATTGGTTTGAGTTAACTCCCTTGCCATTGGTTGGAATAAACTTCCTTGCCATTGGTTGGAGTAAACTCATTGCCATTGGTTGGAGTAAACGCACTTGCCATTGACAGACGAAGCGCTCGGTCTTCACCTGTTGACATCCCCATATCTCTAGTACGAATTTCCCGCGACCTGATACGTGGCAGGGAATACGGTGAACTAAGCTACTCTGAACATCAAGTGGGAGTTAAACAGGGCTTCATTTCTAAAGCTTCAAGATGTCATAATAACTGTTCTTCGCTCTCACTTTTTCTTTTCTTTTCAATCGGCCTTTAAGAACGCCAACAATTCATCAACCATGTTATTGATTAATTGATGATTAATGTACATCATAGCTAGTGTCTTCGGTGTTTTTTGTTTTGTTTTTTTTCTGGATGGGACCTTTTTTCCTTACGTATTAGCAAGCTCTGAAAAAAGCCTTGTAATGATCAGCTGGGTTATGACAATAAGACGAAACTAAGCTGAAAATCAGGTTATTTGGATGTGCATTGTATGAGAGTTGCATATTCGTGTCTGACTGGTTGTACATATTAAAGATTCCATTATTTTTGTTTGTCTTGTGCTTGCTACGTGTTGGATGGAACACCTTACTTATTTAAATTGGGAAGAGGTGTATACTTATACTGTGCATGTTCTTGTGTGCATGTTGGGATGGAATGTAGAACTGAACAATTCGCCATTGTTATCAAACCAGAAATAAAGGCATAGCATATGTTACGTGCTGTTGTCACAAGACAGAGAGAGAGAGAGAGAGAGAGAGAGAGAAAAACGTGGGGTGGTGGTGAGTGGGATGCTTTTATAACAGTTTGATCCACTGAATTCAAACGCATCTTTCTTCCTCTCTCTCAGTCTCTCTCGGTCTCTCGGTCTGTGTGTGTGTGTGTGTGTGTGTGTGTGCCACGTTTGATGCTCGTTGCACACATACATGCACACATACTCATACAGTCGCACCCCTTTCTTTACCCCTAGCCTCCTCCCATTCCACCTTTAAGCATGAATGCTGGGTGAGCGATTGAAAAAGGTAACGCCGGAAATAGGCATCAAAGCTGTTGTTATTACTCTGTGTGTGTGAGTGCGTGTGTGTGTGTGTAACGCCGGAAATGGGCATCAAGCTGTTATTACTCTTTGTGTGTGTGTCTGTGTGTTCACACCCCTTCATAGGCGGTCGGGATCAATGAATAAACCGCCCGAATCTCTTTCTCTCTCTCTCCTATATTACCCCCATGAAGGGAAAGAACAAAGAGAAAAGGATTTGGAACATACCAGAAAGAAGTGTGTCAATGTCGTTGCGGTGAATGTGTCTATTACAAGTTTAATCATTTTGCATCAAACGTACATTCCTACGCTTCGTTTTTCAGCCCCCTCCTCTCATTCTACACCTCTCTCTCTCTCTCTCTCTCTCTATATATATATATCTGAACAATTAAGTAGTGGGGGAAAACAAGTGCAGGCCAACAATTCTTCCATCATTATAGTAATGATTTGGCAAAGATTTGAAATTGAGAGAAAAAAAAAAAAAGGTAATTGGGAATATGTATATCACAAATATAAAAACCCTTTCACTAGCTGCATGAGGAAACTATCACACAATCCCTCTCGAAGACAGATCCATATGTATCGCCTGCACAATCCCTCTCGAAGACAGATCCATATGTATCACCTGCACAGAGGCCTTTCGTCCGCTGGATCGGACTCATCAGGGAGGCACAGCTGATTGGGTCTGTGCTCTTAGCGTCAGATAGAGACACACACAGTCCATAATTCTGTGGTGTTCTGACCGCCAAGGGTTCGAAAAAGAATCCAACAGCACCCCCAAAGCAGCCAGCGAAAGGTAGTAGAATTAAACAAAACGAAAGTGTGGAGAGGAAAAAAGTTGTTGAAAACTAAAAAATATTACGCAAACAGTATAAAATGTAATGGACAATCTTTGAGCCTATGCTTGAGGATCCATTTAAGGATGCAAGGGAGATCAAAAGATACGGAACAGTCTGAGTGGTCAGCTCTGCTCTTCAATAACCCAAACACTGTCAGCGGCTAAGAATTGTGCAGAACAACCTTTCCTTGGATCTCGTAAGAGATGCGATCACCCACTGATTGACCAAACAAAATAATGCTGAACAATTAAGTAGTGGGGGAAAACAAGTGCAGGCCAACAATTCTTCCATCATTATAGTAATGATTTGGCAAAGATTTGAAATTGAGAGAAAAAAAAAAGGTAAATGGGAATATGTATATCATAAATATGAAAACCCTTTCACTAGCTGCATGAGGAAACTATCGCAATCCCTCTCAAAGACAGATCCATATGTATTGCCTGCACCGAGGCCTTTCGTCCGCTGGATCGGACTCATCAGGGAGACACGGCTGATTGTGTCTGTGCTCTTGGCGTCAGATAGAAACACACACACACACACACACACACACACACACACACACACACACACACACACACACACACACACACATATATATATATATATATATATATATATATATATATATATATATATATATATATATGTGTGTGTGTGTGTGTGTGTGTGTGTGTGTGACATATATCTACATGCATGCACGAACACACATATGTACACACGCGCGTGCGCACGGGCACACACACACACGCGCGCGCGCGCGCGCGCACACACACACACACACACACACACACACACACACACACACACACACACACACACACATTTTCTTCTCATTCTATATAACGAAACCTTCATCAGAATCACTGACGATCAACTGGGTGTTGGGGTTACATGCATAGGTATTTATTTGAAAGTGCTTCTACAATGATTACTGTAGTTTTATAGCTAAAAGTTGAATCAAGTACTCAGAGGCAGAAACCTACATATTTGGCTGGTACATACATCTTGTATATATATATATATATACGTGCGCGCGCCCAAACACAAACACACACATACACACATGTACGCGCGCCTTTAGTGGTTTATAAACTAACACACAAAACTCAAAGACCTTGAGTACAGTTTCTGAGTTTTTTAATAACTCTAGAATGGCTGTATAGGCCAACCAAGAAAACTAAGACTCGTCAGTTGTTAAACACAACAACCAGGGAAGGAACTCTCTTGTTCCTTGACAACAGAAAAAGAAAGATAACTCTCAAAACAAACATGAACGAACTGTGCTTCGTGGAAAGCGATGTAGCCGCTACACTACTCCCTTCCCAGCGGAGAACTACGAAGCGAAAACGTGAGAACAACAAGATTGAAATAAAAGTAATCGAAATTTGGATGGCAGGGGCGAAAAACGCGGCCAGAACGAGTTCAAACTTTGGTAGGAGATGATGGTGAGTGAACATATGGTTGCAGACTGTGCTGCGGAGCCAGAGGTTGTCTTTGATGCTGATGATGAAACCGAGCGCCAGGAGGAAAACCACAGGTGGTACGTGAGCGCCAGGGGAAACTACAGGCTTGTGCTCGGAAGTGGTAAGAGGCGTGACAAAAGCGGTTTTCAGGTGGTCCACAGACACCGTCTCTGAACGGCCCTTGATGTCAAGGGTGTAAAACTTGTCATTGGTGTCTGTGACACGATAAGGGCCGTCATGAGGTCGTTGGAGCGGCTGCCGGTGGGCATCGTTTCTGACATAAACGAACCCACTGGAAGCCAGGTTTGATGGAACATAGGTTGTGTTCCATGATACGTTGGTGCTGGTGGTAGCACAGTGCGCATGGTTTGTTGTAGATGTTTTGAGAAATGTTGAGTCTGGGTCCATGGTCTTTTTGCATCTGACAGCTGTAGAAATTCACCAGGTAGACGGAGTGTTGAACCATAGACAAGTTCAGCAGGAGAACATCCAGGGTCCACCCTCCAAGAAAACGTATCCCTAGAAGGACCAAAGGCAGTTCTGCAAACCAGTCAGGGGTGGTGGTACGTGCCTCGAGTGCTGCTTTCAGCTGGCAGTGGAAGCGTTCAACCATGCCGTTCGCCTGTGGATGGTAAGCTGTGGTTGTGTGAACCTCAGTGCCCAAGAGTTTATTGCACTCAGCCCAGAGTAATGAGGTGAACTGTCTGCTTCGATCAGAGGTAATGTCCTCAGGAACACCAAACCTGGCAATCCAGTGTTGTACAAGTGCTGCCGCACAGGTAGAAGCATGGGCATCCGGAAGGGGAATTCCTTCTGGCCACCTGGTGAAACGGTCATTTATTGTGAACAAGTAGGTCATACCCTGACTCGTTGGCAGAGGTCCAACACGATCCACATGAAAGCTGCAGAACCTGGCAGTTGGAGGTGGACGTTCTACCAGGGGTGCCCGTGTGTGTCGATGAATCTTGGAGGACTAGCAGGGGTTACACTCTTTGCACCATTTTCGGATGTCACGTTTCATACCATGCCACACGAAGCGCTGGACAATGGCTTGTTGCGTGGGGCGTGCACCTGCATATGAGAGTCCGTGAATTTGCTCAAACACAGGACGGGTCCAGAATTTGGGCAGAACTGGGCGTGTGACACCGGTGGATGTATCGCATAGTCAAGTTGATGTCCCAAACTGAATGTCTTGAAGTTTGTGGCCTGTGGCTGCCGTGCGATTGGCATCCATTTCACCAGACTGCACTTGGTCTTCAGCAAGTTGATCAAAACTGCTAAAAGAGAAGCAAAACTGTGTAGACTCAGAGGTGGAGTTGATGCTGATGCGTGAAAAGGTATCAGCCACCACATTGAACTTGCCTTTGATGTACTGGATGTCAGAGGTGAATTCTGCAATGTAATGGAGGGAGAGCTCACTCACGCCGGATCCGCGACTAAGCAATTATTGTCGTCAGTAGGGGGCTTAGTAGGTGGTGTCCTGCGTATGTTAGATCAGAACAGGCGCCACTGAACACCACCGAAGTGACTCGGCGGCAGTGCAGTGTCTCCTCCGGTGGGTTGCCTCTTGACGACTTGACATTGACTGTTCCCTGTGGATTGCCGGGGCCGGGGGCTGCGTCGGGGCCGACAGGGCTGTGGCTGTGGACGGGGTGTCGGAATGAGCGGCGTGGGTGCACTGCCTCTGAGGTGGCGCAGAGGTTGGGACAGGAAAAAAAAAAAAAAAAAAAAGATTTAGAAGTTCTGCATCTTTTGGGGCTTGAGATTTGCCAAACGTCTTGATCAGAGACTTCTTCAGAGTGTTGTATTTGTTCTCAGCTGGTGGGTTGGTGAGGATGGATTGAACTTCCTCGGCTGTGTTGATGTCCAGCGCACTGACAACGTAGTCATATTTCGTCTGGTCTTGGTTATGCCTTCGGTTCCAAATTGTGCTTCAACCCTAGCAAACCACACCTCTGGCGACTTTATCCAAAATTCTGGAAGTTTGACAGACACTGTATTGACTTGGCTGGTTTGAGCGTTGAGAGCTTCCAGTTGAGTGGCTAAGTTCGTTAGGATTTCTTCAGCCCATATTTGCGTTGTTCAGCGTCACCAGTTTAGTGGTTTATAAAACTAACACACAAAGCTCAAAGACCTCGAGTACAGTTTCTGAGTTTTTAATAACTCTTGAATGGCTGTATAGGCCAGCCAAGAAAACCAAGACTCGTCAGTTGTTAAACACAACAACAAGGAAGGAACTCTCTTGTTCCTTGACAACAGAAAAAGAAAGATAACTCTCAAAACAAACATGAACGAACTGTGCTTTGTGGAAGCCGATGTAGTCGCTATACGCCTATTCGCCTTGTCCCATCGAAAAGGCAGTCGGGCAGGCTAAGCACTTGTTCGCAACAAACAGTGCCACGTATTTTGTTTCGGAAAGCCACGTGTCGACTACAGAAGTAATCAGTGCTTCCACAAGACATACTAATATGTTAAGGTAACTTGCGGGACATGTGAGACACTGGTTTGTCTCCGAAACTATTGTCTAGAGGTCCATGAGTACTTCAATTTGAAACGTACGTCAGTGGGTTCATCGTCATGCGTGTCTGAAGAACGGTTGGGAAAAGTAGTCCATGTAAAGATTTGCTGCCAGCTGTCTGTTTTGGCGTCATCTGTGGTGTAGGCCCACAGCATCAGCAGGGCTGAAATAGGCACAGTGTCTGTCTCAATACTTCGGTAAGGAGGTTGTGTGCACACACACACACACACACACACACACACCAAATAAAAAGACGAGGAAATTTACTACGATTTTGTTTGCCATGAAGTCCAATGAAACTGATAAGAAAACATTGCTGAGGTATGTCTTGTAAAGAGAAAGAGGATTTCAGAGGTTCATAGATGACTGTTCTTTTTGTTAGTCTTGTATGGGACCCAAACTGGATTGTGTTGCCTTGACAAAGTGTAAGATAACCCCCCTTCCCCGCCTTCCTGGGATGATCATTCCCGTCTGCAGTATTTGTGTACGTGGGAGTCAACCACAAACACGAATGTGACAAACTCTGTTCCTCTCCTCTCTGTTACACTCTTGCTGGTACACGGGTAAAAAGACTGCAAGTGTGCATTATTTTCTTTTGGGTCTAGGTGTTTTACAACAGCCTAATGTCAAACACTTTGATTTGTTTCCCCATAGATACGGTGATGAAGTTTTGTCTTGCTGCCTTATTTCTTTCTCTTTCGTCTGTTGATGAAAAATTGCCATGGTACTGAAACTGAAATCACAGTTACCAGAAACAAATATTTCAGCTGTGCGTTGTTTGTTTGTTTGTTTTCGTTTTCTTCTTCTTCTTCTTCTTTTTTTTTTTAGCCTACTTCGGATACCATGTATTAAAACCTTTACGTTTGTTTTTCAGTTGGTGAAGAATGTTGACGTTTGACCAAACGTTTAAAAACATAACGAATAGTTGTGTTCTAGTCGTTGGCCCCTTCTGACAATGAATGACATTTCATGTGCACCATGTAGGACAAAAAAAAAAAAAAAAAAAAAAAGCCTGTGGAGGAAAGTAAAGACTGCGAGCAGTTCTCCCGTGAATAGGACGACAAAAACGGAAGCAAAGGCACATTTGAAGCCAAAGGTAGTACGCACGTCATGGAAGGACCGTTTTCCGATACTAATTAAACCTGCTGCAACGATTTTGAAAGCCGTTCACGTACCAGTTGCCGTGCAGGTGATGCAAAGATGGCGACGCCCTGCGGACCAAAACGGGCGAGTTAGATCCGCAGTAAATCGACCTGGAGGAAGATGAAAAAAAAAAAAATTACAGTCATCATTAAATGTGTCACGATCGTAAGATGGTTGGGGTGACGTGACAGACGCATGTACAGTCAGGGATCCTCAGACCAACACAACTTCCGCCTAGCGCTGTCTCCTTGTCCGTTTTCTTTAT
>JADBJO010000644.1:55000-75000 GCA_016801955.1 Conus betulinus | reverse complement strand
AAAAAAAAAAAACCTGCAGACGTGCAAAAACACAATTATAAACAGACAGACTGGTCAGCAGACAGACAAGACAGACACACACGACACCGACACTGACACACACACACACACACACGCGCGCGCGCGCGCATACACGCACACCACACACACACACACACACACACACACACACACACACACACACACACACTCTCCCATACCTGGGTGTTCAGGGTCCACCACCTTCCCCTCAGCAGCCCTCATCTGTCGGACTTTCTCCACCAGCGTGGGCAGGCGGGGCGCGGGGATGAAGGTGACCGCCACCCGCTCCTCCTTGAAGACCTGCAGCATGAAGTCGAGGAGGTCGGTGGGCAGACCGTTGTAGGTGTCCACCAACACCCGTGTGGTGCCCGTCAATACGTTGTTGGCCATGTACCCCCCCATCCAACCCAGCGGTGCCATGTTGAAACTCCACCTGCAGCAAGGTAGAAAAGGTCAAAAAGGCGAAGGTTAAAGTAATAGTAAAAATAACATAGCATTTATAAAGCGCTTTTACTGTTTTAGCCGCTGTCAATCCACACTCTCGTGTACGCAACGGGCTGCCTACCTGTGTAGTGTCGACTGAAGAGCTGCCTGCCGGCCCTTCATTCAGTCGTTTCCCGTGCCATCCCTTCAATACTGCTCACTTAATTTCCTTACTTCCTTCATTCTGTCAATTTCTCACGCAGGGTGCATGTTATGTGTAACGTGTCATCCATACCAACGGCCAAACTGGCCTTCTCTTCTGAAATTTGGTGATGGGATTTTCCGTGTGTGCAAGATGTTATTGTGTGTTCGCACACGGAACCTCGGTTTATAAGTCTCATTCGAAGGACTGTATGGGAAATGGAGTCAGAACCAATGTTAACTCCGATGGAAAGATCACCCTGTACCGAAACATCCCGGCAGAGATTCGAACCCGCAACCCCAGGATCACCAACATCAGGTCCGGTGCTCTACAAAGTGATCTATTCCATGTCAATGGCTTAATTGCCGTAGGGACAGGGAACTGTCACAGGCCGGGGCACGGCATGGTGGAAGGTCGAGTCTATCCTTCTCCTTCCGCCTCTTTGGCCCGCCCTGATCTGAATCAAGTGTCTCTTTACCGCTTGGTGGATGGCGAGGTTCCCTGTCAGGCTTTATAAATACATGCAATTGGAATTATTCTCATTATTGAGCGTCCAGCATGGTAAAAGACATGGAGTACTGGACAGACGACATTAACACTGCAAAGGTTACACCTTCTCTACACTGTTGCTCATGGTTTGAAAACAAGAGGACGTTGGTCAAGGCAAATATAACAATGTATGAATTTTATATGGCGCAATTCTTGGGATCAACTCATTGCGCTCAACACACACTCAAACACTCGCACTGACATGTGCCCCCCCCCCCCCCCCCCCCCCCCCTCCACACACACACACATACAACACAGGCGCACTTATCAAGTTCATCGGTTCAAGCGTAAACAATACAGTTTTGCATGCAATACATACAAAGTCAGGTCAGAATAACAGACACCGCATTTAGATATCATGGTTGAAGAAGCCTTTCCTAAAGAAGTATGTTTTTAACTCTGACTTGAATTTAGATAATGTAGGCAGGCCACGTTAGCTGTCAGGAAGAGAATTCCAAAGAGTGGGCGCACTAAAGCTAAATGCTGTCTCACCGACTGTCTTTAACACGCGCCTAGGAATTTTCAGAAGTTTTTAAGATGATCGAAGAAACCGAGAAGTTTGATAGGGGGACAGAGAAGCAGAAAGATACTGTGGGAGTATCCCATCAAAGTAACGATAGGCAAAAACTGCGATTTTGAACTGTCATCGATATTTGATGGGAAGCCAGTGGAGTTCACATAACAAAGGTGTAATATGCTCATTTTTACTCTTTTTGAGAACAAGCTGAGCTGCACTGTTTTGCACTCTTTGTAATCCTGCAAGCTGTTCTGAAGGAAGTTCTGCTAACCAATGACTATAGTCATAGAACAATAAACAATTAAATGAACGGGTAACAAATGAGATAAAGTAAAAATAAATGAATAATGTTTTAATCAGTCAATTCATATATAATCAATCAACCAGTCAATCAATCCAGTAATTAATCAATCAATACTTAATAAAATTGAAAATAAAATGAGGCAGGAACAGTAAACATAAAGAATAAACAAGTAGGGTAACTCTTGTTCCCATTAGGAAACCTAACACATACTAACTTTCATTCAAGACTGGAACAGCCTTTTAAACTTGAATAAAGTCAGGCAAATACAAAGACGAACAATCTATAGTGGGGGAAAAACAAGCGCAGGCCCAACAGCCCCTCCGTCATCACAGTAATGACTTGGCAAAGATTTGAACGTGGGGGGCGGGGAGGGGAGGGTGTTGAAGATGAAGAACATGGAAACATGAAATTAAGAAAATATGTTATGAAAACTCTTCACTAGCTACATGAGGGAGCCATCGTAATTCCTCTCAAAGGTAGATCTATTTGTTAGCCTGCTCCTAGCCGTTTCGTCATCATGATGAGTCTGATCCAGCGGACGAAACGGCTAGGAGCAGTTAATTAGATCTGCCTTTGACAGGGATTACGATGGTTCTCTATTGCAGGTAGTAAAGAGTTTTCATAGGCCTATTTATAACATATGTTCTTCATTTCATGTTCCCATTTTCTTCATCTTCAACCCCCCCCCCCCCCCCCTCCCCCCCCCCCCTCACTTAAGTTCAAATCTTTGCCTAGTCATTACTGTGATGACGGAGGGGCTGTTGGCCTGCGCTTGTTTTTCCCCCACTATTAGATTGTTCGTCTTTATTCAAGTTTAAAAGGCTGTGCCAGTCTTGAGTAAAAGTTACTCTGCATTAGATTTCCTTATGGGAGCAAGAGTTACCCTACTTGTTTAGCGTTTACTGTTCCCTGCCTCATTTTATTTTCAATTTCGTTTCAGTTAAATCAAGGTTATTTGTATTTGTTTCTGTCCGTCTTTGTGTTTGTCTTTGATCTCCCTGCATCCTTGGGTGGATCCTCAGGCGTAGGCTGACAGATTGTCCCTTACATTTTATACTGTTTGCATAATGTCTTTAGTTTTTCAGCAACTTTTTTTCTTCCCCACACTTTCTTTTCGTTTCATTTACTACCCTTTACTGATTCTTTGGGGGTGCTGTTGGATTCTTTGTTGAACCCTTGGTGGTGACAACACCACAGTATTATGGACTTCAAGTTTATAAGGCTGTACCAGTCTTGAATAAAAGTTACTCTGTGTTACGTTTCCTTATGGAAGCAAGAGTTATCCTACTCGTTTATTGTTCAATGCTTAATAGTACTCGTTTATTGTACAATACTTAAAAGTAATGAGTACCTCCTCACTACTCAAGTCATCAAAGCAAAGATGCGCTGATGAAAGACAGGATTGACATGCTGAACGATATCTACTCTGATAAATAAACAAACAAGTAAATGATTAAAATTTAACTAATTAATATATCAACAATAATCATTAAATTAATTGATTTATTTTAAATTGATTTATTAACCAATACATAATAGTAATGAATAGCAGTACCTCATCGCCACTCAGGTCATCATAGACAGGATTGAGACGCAGAACGGCATCTACGATTCCTCGGTGGGTGTGAGCCACCAGCTTGGAGAACCCCGTGCTCCCTGACGTAGTGAACACACTACAGATGTCGTCATCTCCCACCCACGTCATCGGCCACCAACCAATCAGTGCACGCCTCCAGTCTCGCCAGGAATCCATCCTGGCTCTGAGGTGCCCCTCTCTTCATGAAGAACACCTTCTTCAAGTACGTCAAATCGCTCGATACTACCGTGCCGTCATCCTCGGCGTAGAGCGTGACGTGTTTCCGCAGCACGTGCCAAGGACTGTGAATGACGTCGGGGTCCACGAGGACGGCGGAAGCGCGGGAATTCCGGATGGTGGCGAGGAGATCGGAACCATCGGCCAGCATGCACTGGGCGTTGACGGAGGCGGCGCCGCTGAGCAGAATGCCCGCCTCCCCGATCACCCGTTCCGGACAGTTGGGCAACGTGTTGACCACTAACTCCCCTTTCCTAATCCCTCCGGACCTCAAGACGGCGGCGTAGCGGCTTCCCAGGCGGTAGACGTCCTCGAACGTCTGCACGTATCGGCCGCCTTGAGGATCCCTGAAGACGAAAGCCGTGCCTGTCGGCTGCTGCTTGGCGCGGACCGTGACAGCGTCTACCACCGTGCGGATGGTGTCCGCGGCCATGCTGTTCGGGCAAGCTTGTGCGTGGGGACTTGGCCTGAGGCGAGCACAGGATCTGGGAAGTGGGAATCTTCCTGGAGGGCTGAATCACCGCCTGGGATTCAGGAACTTGGGAACCTGAAACACAAAATCAAGTCAGATGATATTCAGTCAAATCCGATTCCAATCCAAGTCCTAAGTCTGATCAAATATAGGCCTACCCTAATCCAATCTTATTCCGCCGACCCGTACCAATCCAGTCCACATCCAAACCTGTCTAAAGAGTAGTAAAGGAGCGGTGCACGATATGACAGAGAGAGCGCCAGAGGGGTGGTGGTGGTGGGGGTGGGGTGGGGTGTGATTAAGCAAGCTAGCGAGCACAATGAAAAAAAAAATTGCACTCTTCAGCCTCCTTATACGAGTAAAGTTGGTAAAATGATATAAACTAGTTCACGTCATTTTAATATAGCTCGTTTGTTGCAGTCCTCAGTACTGAAAGCTGATAAGAACAAACTTTTGGTGTTTGTCTTACAAAGCTGTCCAGGACAGGGCGCGCTGGCGGATTGTTGTTGATGGCCTTTGCTCCAGTGGGAGCTGATGGCTTGAACGAACGAACTTACAAAGCCATAATTTTGTTTGTTTTTATCGGACAAAAGAAAACAAAAAAGAAAAGAAAAAGGGTTGGTCTATGAGAAACTACGGATATATTTATACCCAAGTTCACTAATTTGTCTGTCCGTTAGCACGATGTTTTGTTTCTTTATGTCATTCCATGCACTGTCTCCTTCGTCTTTTCCTTGTTTTACACTGAAGAAAATTAGCAAGTAACTTTTTTTTCCAAAACATTTTTTTCATTAGTAAATGTCGAAGGAAACGAAAATTACAATAGAGTTATAGCATCATGAATTATTCCCACTGATACAAATATTTAAAAAAAAAAAAAAAAAAAGAAGATAATATTGTCAATTCAGATACGAGGCAGAAGCTCCCCTTAAGAACAAAACTTACAAATAAAAGCAAACAAACAAACAAAAAAAAATAGTGGAAAACTAGCAGAGAACACACACACGCACACGCACGCACGCGCGCGCGCACACACACACACACACACACACACACACACACAGACACACAAACTGATAATGATATACTAGCCACAATAGTATCATCACTTTTGCAGTGTGCACATTACAACAGTATAAACAAAACATGGGTCTTTTAATCAACGCCAAAGACCATTGGCTTATGAGAATTCCATTCGGTAATAGGATTATCACTTTTATAATATATAAGGTTACAGAACTATTATTAAGACATGATGCTTTTAACCAATGCAAAAGAACATTGCCTTATAAGAATTTCATTCAATATGAAATTTGAACACATTACTGTTAATTTTTGCACAATCTCTTCTATTTCATACGGTTATACAACTGTTTAAAAAAAAATTGGGTAACAGTCTACAATTTTACATTAGTAAACACGCAAACAGCATATTTATAAGTAACTTATTGGGATCTGCCTCTTATTTGTTCTAGCCGCGTGGAATCCATACGATTACTTTCACTCTTTCACACCTCCAACCAGTCTACCCTTGGCAGACATTCTTTTCTTTGTGGATGGAGATAGGAAGAGACAACTCGACCGTCCCCCACACCGCAAGCACAACGTCCCAGTGGAGCTTCTTTTCATTTTTTTGTTTGTTTGTTTTCCCCCTTTTTTTTTCCTAATGCAGTTAACTTATACTAGAGTTAAGAAAAGGGTAGGGTTCGGTTAAGTTAGGACCGTTTGGATTAGGGTTTGGTGACGGTTAGGATTAGGAGTGGGATCATGCATTCGTGAGTAGAAGGTCTTTCGATTTGCTTCTCAAAGTTCCAATCTCTAAGGTATGGACTGCCTCTCCACTGTTTGTCACACCCGGCAATACGAGCAGCATCTATGTTCCTCACCAACTTGCCTTGCCACTGACTTCTTCACTCTATCTATCTATCTGTCTATCTATCTATCTGTCTATCTATCTATCTGTCTGTCCGTCTATCTACAGAGAGAGAGAGAGAGAGAGAGAGAGAGAGAGAGAGAGAGAGAGAGAGAGTGGTAAGACAGAGTGGGGGGAAGGAATATGGGGCAGTTTCAGTTTCATCAAGGAGGTGTCACCGCGTGCGGACTAGTCCATATACGCTACACCACATCCGCAAGACCTAAATGCGCATGATTTAAGACCAAGTCGTTGCCACGAGACCCTCTGCCGAGTTGTATGAGACACTGGGAGAGGGAGAGAACTCCGCAAGAAATCTATGGGATAATACTAACTCCTTACACCTGTAACAGCTGTTTTCCCGTCTTACTGTGGAAACCAGGCTCTATTATTCAGGAAAACTGAAATAATCGGGAACTCTGTTTTTATCGCCGCTATCCTAAAGGATCACAACAGTTTTCTTTGGGATAATTTATAACATAAACGAGCACTTACCTGTAAGTCGAAGTTTGTGTGGAATTTCACGATGGTAGTTTACAGGAACGGAAGAATATACGAGATGCGCATGCGCATAGCAGGCCATATTTTTAAAGTATAAGTCCTTTATAAAGGACTTCACATTATCTCTATTCAATCAATTTGATGAATAAAGGTGATGAATTATTAAAGCGATAAACAGTTTGCAACAACCAAAAAAGGAAAATGAGATTTTGCTCACGGGAGGGTACATTTTTTAACAAGGGAGGGCGTATATTCCTCCGTTCCTGTAAACTACCATCGTGGAATTCCACACAAACTTCGACTTACTGGTAAGTGCTCGTTTATGTTACAAATTCCACTTCCGGTAGTTTCCATGGGAACTACAGAATCTACCAGACTTTGAAGATGGTTGTGCAAACTGAAAATTTGCAAACTGAAAATTTTGATATATATGTGATACTCTGCATCACAATCACACACAAAGATAACTTTTCCCCTGGTCATTTCATCCATTCATTAGCCAGCCACACAGATCATTTTCATGACTCAACTGTAAAGGAATAACTGGACAAGAAAGTGACTAGAACTGATCAGAATATTGCAACAAACATAGAATAAAATCTTCATTTAAAAAGTTTTGGGCTCTCATGCCCAAACCATACATCTTCTAAAACATCAAGCATCATTCATGAAATACATATTCAAGACTATGCACCACACGTTGCCAAACCATGCAATAAAATCAGTGTCATGATTATTTTAGAACTGCAGGCTGACACCACAGGATTGTCCATTTTCTTTGGGGTGTAATACTTCAAGACTGAATTATTTTGTCTCGGCTCTTGCTTGACTGGTCGGTTATAGAACTTATGAAAAATTCTGGCATTTGACGGAATCGCTCTTTTCAGAATGTCATCTAAAGGTACACCACTTTTCAGCATAGCAAATGATGATGCCCCTCAGAAACTGTGCATGCCAAAGTCCTTTGTTCCCACATTATGCAACAAAGTCTTCATCCATCTAGAAATAGTTTCTCTTGAAGCCGACCCATGCGGACGTTGATAACATAATACAAGCCTGTCTTAGGCTGCTGATCTAAGAACTTCAGTTCTTTTCATATTCCTGAAGACACTGCACAACACATATTTTGGGATTGTCATCATACTTTGGTAACTCGATGACACCTTGATGAAAACCTGGTCTAGTTGTCTTCGGCTCGTCTGTTATGTAAACTGAACAACCAGATCTATGCACTCTGACATTACTAAGCTTAACAAGATGAATAGTTTGGAGTCTTTGTGCAGATGATAACAACAGTAAGGCACATAGTTTTACACTCAGTTCTTTCAATGTTAATAGAGCAATATCTACTTGACTACCAAAGTGTGTGAGCAACACAGAAACATCCTAAAACTGATGATACTGAGGTAAAGGAGTTCTGAGCTCATATACACCTTTCATAAAACGAATCACTAAAGGATGTGCACCCACTAACTTGCTGTTCTCTGGTTCTAGAACAGCCGATAAGGCACTGCGTGCAGTGTTGAGAGCACTGTAACCTAAACCTTGAGAAAACAACTGGGTTAAAAATTGAAGGACAACTGTTACAGATGCACAAAGAGGATCACTACCCTTTCAAAACAGAATGCACTCCATCTGAAGAGATACGAGGCATATTGTACTTTAGTTGTTAGTCGCCAAGACGTCCAGACGATGTCCAAAGTTTGTCCACAAAGTCCTCTTGCCTCGACAGCTTGCCTGATAAGTTGCATGCCATCAACTGCAACTGCGTGTGGACAGGATGAACTGCATGGTTGTGCGGCAAAAGTAGAACTCTTGATCCTTTGGGCAGAAGAACTGGAGTGCTGGTCAGCATGCGTTGTAAGACTAGGTACCAGGAAGCGGTCGTCCAATATGGTGCGATGATAATCCCATCTGCCTGATCTTTTCCCCATTTGTTTGATTTGATTGAAACGGTTTAAATTGGGAATCAAACGAAACGTTCCGTCTGATTTCTTGACCAGAAAAACGGGGGAAATAATTTCTCCTGTTTGATGGGTACATTTCTCTATGACACCCAGATCAAGGAGTTCGATCACTCCATTATCCATATAATTGATTTGATTCCCCTGAACCTGATTGTTTTGTTCAGGTATGTTAGGCAATAGCTCAAAATCCTCCATAGGTATTTCAGAACCCTGTACCATGTCCAAAATAAATGGATCAGATGTCAATTTTTTTTCCAGTTTTCAACATAACCCTTCAGTCTACCTGCTTTAAAATTGCTTTTGTTCTTCACCACAAGCAACATGTCTCACCTCACAGGATGAATGTGATGGCAGATCAAGGGCTACTGAGCTGTCTCCCTTTGCTGCTTGGGAATGTTGTGGCCTCTGCCCCGACCCCTGAAGGCGTGGCCTCTGGGTCTGCCTCTGTAGCTTCAGTTCTGGCCTCGCCTCTGCGTGGCACTGGCTGTCAGTCCCAGTTTTTTTATATAGAGAAGAATTTTTTCCCTCTAGCTGACTGTGTAAAATTTGATCCAAGTTTGGATGTAGAATCAATTTTTGCACAAGCATCTTTCAGATCATTTCCAAACAGATTTTCGGTGACGGGAATATCAGCAGATGCTAGCTTACGATACCTTTGTTGATCTGAGGTGCACTCAGCGTCTTATTTCTCCTTTTCATGGACAACTCATGGTTTGCCTTGAGTACCAGGCCAATGCATCAGTCAAATCAGCAATCAGTTTTCGAGTTTCTGATGAACCACTGGTGACACACTAATTACATACTTTCGCCAGAGCAAAAGTGGCTTTCAAAAAGGCTTTTTGTGTTTTCTGGGTCCGTAGGTCTGCTGATCTGGCAGCGTTTTCCAGAACGGACCAGATTTCATTTATTTACCTGAGTCACAGCAATGCCACAATTCTTGGGCGCTTTGTGCTTGTCCATTTTTTTCTTTTTTTTTTTTCATCAGTCATCTTGCCTTTAGCCATGACTAAATCACTTGAGCCACCTTCTCAGCCAAGTCAGGACCCAGATCCTCTTCCTCTGCACAGTCCTGGAGCTGAACAATATCTTCCAAATTGAGCTCTTCTGGTAAATTTTGCTCTTCATCGTGTGCGTCACACTTTTTCAGCCCACCATTTATGAGCATATCGACCTCTTGGTCGTTATCAAACTCGTCATCCTGATCAGGACATTTTTCTTGGAGTGCCTGTGATCACGCTGATCTTCAGCATTGGTAACAGACTACATTTCCGATTCATCTGAATCTGGTTCTTTCTCTGTGACACGTGGTCGCTTTTTGGCTCTTTGTTTCACTTTGGCGCCTTCTCATCAAACAACGCATTCAGCCTGGCCAGAATCCTCAGATTCTGCTCTTTCATGTCATGGAAGTCTTTGACAGAAAAAGAAATATGGTCTGGCACGTTGCCAGTGTTATGCGAACTTGAAACGTCTTCAAGTAGCACATCTTCGTCAACCAATTCAGAATCATGCACGACCGGTTTCCCGGCGATCGCCATTTTGTTCGGAATTCAAAAAGCAAAGAAAATTATGAAACAAAGTTACCTGAACAAGAAGAAAAACAGATCGGAAAACAACTGGGACTGGTTTAGGAGCGCCAATGGCGGTGGAAACGTACAGATGCAAATGGATTTTGAGGATGTGAAATTTCAACGTGCTATGACCGCCATTAACATGCGTGATATTGCCTGCTGTGCGCATGCGCATCTGATATTCTGTAATCCCCATGGAAACTATCACGGAAACATCACAGCTGTCTTCCCACAAGAGTACAACGCCCTTATTTCCCCCAATTTAAGACGCTACTGCTCTCCCATAGGAATTGACAACGCATGTACATCAATCGACGCTTCTCGCTCGCCACACTGTGAGAAAAGTATCGCAGCACTGACTACCGGCAAGAGCTTAGAGAAGAAATAACTGACCTTATATCTCTATGGTATTTTACTCGCGTCAAAAGTCTGCACTTCAATCTCCTTACGAAAAACAGTAATACTCGCAAATACAAAGAGTAAGTATACACTGATATTCCATTGTCATATGCTATTAATGGTAATTTACCTTCTGCCTTGGCATCATAGCGTGAAGGTAACTGGGCATTGAGTTCTGGTGGCACACTGTATGCATGCGAGCCAGTATTCAATAATTGAAAAAAAAAAAAACCCAAAAAAACCGCGGATCACCTGAGAATGAGAACTGTCATCATTATATATTTCACTGCAGACGCCGCTCTGGTGGCAAAAGAGTCATATTTATCATTTTGTTTGTTTTGACACAACGGATGCGAATAGTTTCGTCAAAAGCAAACAAATAATAATAATAATAATAAATACTTATATAGCGCCTATTCTCGGCTAGAGACCAAGCTTTAAGCGCTTTACAATCAACACTCGTTTACACAACGGGCTGCCTACCTGGGTAGTGCCGACTGAAGAGCTGCCAGCTGGCGCTTCATTCAGTCGTTTCCCGTGTCATCCAGTCAGTATCGTTCAATATCGTTCACTCAAGTTCCTTACTTTCTTCGTTCTTTCCATTTCTCACGCAGGGTGCATGCTATGTGTGTAACGTGTCATCCATACCAACGGCCAAACTGGCCTTCTCTTCCGAAAGTTGGTGATGGGATTTTACGTGTGTGCAAGATATTATGCGTGCGTTCACACACGGAACCTCGGTTTATAGTCTCATTCGAAGGACTGTATGGGGTCAGAACCAATGTTAACTCCGAGGGAAAAATCTCCCTGTACCAAAACGCCCCTTCGGAGTTTCGAACCCGCAACCCCAGGATCACCAAGATTACGAGTCGGGCGCACACACACACACACACACACACTCCCTGTCACACCCACAGCAACCCCTGGCACTGGCAGTCCTGCGAGAGCTGCCAATATTAAGTTGTCATTTGGAAACCCACTAGAGGAGACACTGCACTGCGGCCGAGTCACTTCGGTGATGTTCAGTTGTGCCTATTGTGATCCAGCTGACGCAGGACACCACCTTCTAAGATCCCTACAGACGAGAATGATTGCTTAATCGTACAGCCTGCGTGAATGAGCATCCCATTCCGGAGGGCGCCACCACGTCTGTGTAAAGACAACAACCATCAACTTACCAGTACTGATGACCTCGACGCGAACTCCTGAAGGCCACAGATGCGGAGAAGATATCAAAACTGAAGACACCATGAGAGCTGGGCATGAAGAGTCACATATTCTGAGACTTTCTTTTTTTTTTTTTTTTTTTTTTTCTTTCTTTTCTTCTTTTTTTTTTTTTTTTTTTTTTTTTTTTTTTTTTTTTTTTTTTTTTTTTGCTGGTGGATGAGTATGATGAAGGTGGTTCTAAGATGTTCCATTCCGATCTAAGACGGCATGAAAAGGGCTGTACTCAACGTTAACTTTCATAATATATCCTGGCGTCAGCCAGCCGCGAGGAATAACAGACACCTGCAGGAAATTTGAGTAACATTCCTAGAGACCACCCATTACGTATATGGAACTCCAGTCTTACCATTTGAGCTCACAGCAAACTCAACTCTGGTAAAAAGTCTGTTGGGGCAGAAAAATCCTACGAATTATGGCGCTGATGGGAATTGAACCAAGACCTCCCAGTCGTGAAACTGCAACACTAACCTCTGCGCAACGGCGGCTGATTATTATTTATTTATTTATTTATTTATTTATTTATTCACTCATTTAGTTACTTTACATGACGAAAATTACTTTCTCACGAATCCATAGTAGTGCAGACCTTTGACACTACGCGACTTCCATACACTGACTTCCACACGCTGACCACAAAGTTATAAACCCACGCTGAGAGATAAGCGGCGTACGTCAGGAAGGAAGAACTCGGTAGCTAGGTAGGAGGCTGGTGGGAAGGTATGGTGTTCAGCCATCTTGCACATCTGGCCCTCCCATCTTCTTGGCTCTGGCTTCGGTTGAGCCAGTGAGATGGAATTCACAGTCCGACCCCTACGTATAAGGGGCGATAACTTTTCACGCAAAATGACCAAGTGGAATAGTATCACGAGTCCTTTCAAATATCCCCTGCAAATGAACTTTTTGTATGTCGCCTGTTTGGTCTGTAATGCTGAATTGCAAACCACGCATTCATTATTTGGCCAGCGCAGAGAGAGAGAGAGAGAGAGAGAGAGAGAGAGAGAGAGAGAGAGAGAGCAGCAGTTTACACATATGGGGGGAGAGGGGGCGAACATTTTCGGCGCAAAATGCATTTTCTCTCGCTGACATATTATTCGTTCGTCTCTATTTTATTATTTTTTTCTAATATCACGTAGAGGCATTTACGCAAGTTTATTTGTACATGTTTTGTATCTATGCTCAAGTCATTTTGCCATGGACTGTTGTAGGCTCGAATTCATCATGTAAAAGGCGAGGACGATGGTCAAACAATGCTTCTATCTACATCGGTATTACATCCAGAACACACACAGCCATGTTGCCCACCATTTCAATAAGTCCCATGCGTTGCATACCCATTGTAAAGCAGCACATGGACAGCGACTATCCCAGATCTCAGAGAAAAATATATTGCTTTCGTATGATACCAAAAAGCATCCGTAATGACTTATCGTTGGTCACCTGTGCTGTATTCTTTTGTATTTGATCGCCAACAAGTTGTTCCCTCTGGTACAACTAACATGGAATGATCCCTCAAAATGTGGAGAGAGAGAGAGAGAGAGAGAGTCGGTGAGTGGTGTGTGTTGGTATATTGGAGGGGGGTGGGTGGTGAAGAACTAGCCTGTCCCAGCAGGACGATGTTTTAGACTTTCCATCACTTGGCGATGACGTAAATATTTTAATACAACTTCTTTTTACGTCATTCCAATGAAGTCACTACAGTTTTGACGTATCCACTGCAACCTGTCATCCCTTGAGAAAGAGCAGAAGTTCGAAACATCGAAATAGATTGTTTTGCATTGCTCTCTCTCCCTCTCTCTCTCTCTCATGTACATAAAGAACTTGTTCACACCACTAGCTCTTATCTCCTTGGACATGTCGAGTGTGCTCTTCTACATCTCTCTGTCTTTCTCTGTCTGTGTGTCTGTCTATCCGTGAGACAATCGACTTTGTTTGATATAGAGACAACTACCGTGCTTGGTGACTGCTTACCTCTCACAAGATTGCTTCCCTTGCTAACAGGAAACCGTTCTCTCTCTCTCCCCCCTCCCCCCCTCTCTCTCTCTCTCATACACACACACACACACATTGTATGATGAACAATATTGTGAAGTGTGGTGTGCAAAGCATGCAGGTTCTTTTCTCTGTATTTTTCTTTTTAGTCATGTTCGATGTACGAATGTGAGTGTGGTGAAAATGTCCTCAAAAAGTTATGTAACAAACTGAGAGGGCTACAAGGAGACCATAAACCTCCGCCGTGGCAGAACGGATTCAAGAAAACTATACTTCCGCCACGGAAAGTAGAAATAAATAGGACACCTCTCTCTCTCTCTCGTAAGTAATATGACACCCACAAAAAGCATAAGTGCACGCAATCCCATCTCCCCCTCCTCCGCATCTCCCGTCACGCACGAGACTCATGATGACAATAAGAAAAGAAGACACAAAGCAGTTTATTTATTTAACCGCCAACCCCAAAACATAAGAAAGTTGAGGGGGATTTTTTTTGTTGTTTCTTATAACCGAGTTTTCTTACAGCCGAGGTTTCTTATAATCGAGAGTTCTAAAAAATATTTTTTAGAGTGTTTCTAATATCCGAGTTTTTTTTTTGTTTTTGCTTTGGTTCTCTTTTTCTCTGCACGTTTCTGTAATTCAGTGTTAGAGAGAGAGAGAGAGAGAGAGAGAGAGAGAGAGAGAGAGAGAGAGAGAGAGAGAGACTGACAGACAGACAGACAGAGATTGAGACACACACATACACAGAGAAACTGAGAGAGACAAAGAGAGTCACACACACACACACACACACACACACACACACACACAGAGAGAGAGAGAGAGAGAGAGAGAGAGAGAGAGAGAGAGAGAGAGAGAGAGAGAGAGAGAGAGAGAGAGGAGAGGACTCTTTGGTTTGATTTCGCAAGTAAACTCATTTTTCGTTTGTGGTGAGTATTATGTCGTTTGTGGAGAGAGAGAGAGAGAGAGAGAGAGAGAGAGAGAGAGAGAGAGAGAGAGAGAGACGAATATTTTTAATGAGAGAGAGAGAGAGAGAGAGAGAGAGAAAGAGAGAGAGAGGAGAGAGAGAGGGGGGAGACTTTTAGAACGTAACGGTAAATAGTTAAAGTCAACATAATCGTAAAGAAATTTCCCAATATTAACAAATGTACCCATAAATAAATGAATCACTTATTCTCGGACGAGTCCTCAGTCCTTAAACATAAACCATAACACACCAAAAGGCGATGATCAAACAACTCATCGTCCAAGGAAATAATAATTTGTTCTTTTTACATACAAAGTCATTATGTAAAGCAGTCATATACATATTTCGCAATTTCAACCTGAAGGTCATCATTAGACATCAAAGTACTTATTTTCAATGAGGTAGCATCGTATATATCCATTTTTTTTATGATACGTTTTTTAAACGTATTCCTAATTTTATCGTAAACGTTTACAAGAGTCTAAGAAATGTACCTCGTCTTCTATTATATTGCAAGTTGTACATTTCCTGTCTTCACGCTTAATATGGGAATATCTACTCTTTTATTGCGAGGTCATGTGCGCTAATTCTTAATTTACAAAGTTCTTTCCTGTAATGTTTATTTGTGCATTTGATGAGGTACGGTTCAAGCTATATTTATTACTGATGTCATTATAAAATTTTAACCTTGGTGCTCTTTCTTTTTCTTTTTCCCAAAAGTGTATGTATTCACTTTGTAACTTTCTCTCTATTGCATAACGCAATCTTTGAGGGTTAAGTGTACTTTGGTGCTTTTCTGTGTACGCCTAATATATGTCTGCAAAATTTTACCATGTACGTTCTCGATCGGATTATTGGATAATAGGTATTTGTGATAAATGTCGTCGAACATTGCAGACTGCTTTTCAACATGTGCTATCTTTTCTGTAAATGGAAACCAAACTTCTGCGCCATAAAGCATAACTGGTGAAATCAAAGCATCAAAGAGTTTTGCTGTTGATGATACATTGACATGTTCTCCTTTTACTTTACGTAGTAAGGAATGTACAGCTTTGTTACCTTGTTTTGCTAGATGATCTTGTGCTTTATGTAATTCTCCACTTTTATGAAGAATTATTCCTAAATACTTGTATTCATTTACTGTCTCCAGAGGATCATCTCCACATGTAAATGCGGTTGAAAATTTTGAGTCAGTTTTAGTGAATATGACAACTTTTGTTTTATCTTTACTTAGTTTCATGCCCCATTCTGTACAATAATTATGAAGTTGATTAAGTTTTGTTTGTAATCCCAATTTTGTGTTTGACAACATAACTATGTCGTCAGCATATAATAAACACGATATTCGTGTTTCTTTCAACTTGTTTATAACAGGAGAATCATTGTTATCAATATAGTTTGAAATATCATTTATAAAGATATTAAAACAGCGTTGGACTAAGCGAACTGCCTTGAAGAAGTCCTTGTTTGACCGGGACTGATCTTGTAAATCCATTATTTGACTTTCCACAAACCATCGCGTTTGTATACATATCTTTTATAACCCCGATAACAATAGCCATTGATACCTATATTGTATAGTTTCAGAAGTAAAGCGTCATGCCATATGCTATCAAATGCCTTTCTAAAGTCTACAAAACAACAGTATAGTCTGCCATTCTTTTTTCTTATTTCACTGTCAATGATCTTTTTAAAAATGAATATCTGGTCTGTTGTTCTGTAGGATTTTCGAAATCCTGCCTGTTCTTTATAAATAAAATCTCTGCTTTCTATGTAATTTGTTATCCTATTGTTTAATATTTGACAGAAAGCATTACTCAGGCAGCAATTTAAAGTAATTCCACGATAATTGTTAGGATTTGTAGGATCGCCGCTTTTGTAAATGGGCACACAAATGCCATGTTTCCACAGAGTGGGATACTGGCCATATCTTAGTACCCAGTTAAATATATTCTTAAGAGGTATAATTATGTTAGGCAAACTGGCTTTGATTATTTCATTCGAGATTCCGTCCTTTCCCGTGGCTTTTTTATTTTTTAAATTTCGAAATGTCTTATGGATTTCTGATATACTAATTGGTTCATCAACGTTTGGATTATATATAACATTTTTTGCTTCAGATAATTTTTGCTCAATCAGTTTTTTTTCTCTGTTCTGTTATTTCAATATTCCTGCTAATTAATTTTTCTAAGTGAGATATCCATTTGTCTTCATGAATTCCTTCCTTTTATTTGATTTCGTCTTTTGCATGTTTCGTTAATTCGTTTAGTGTTCTCCATACTTGATTTGGATCCTTTTCAAAGGCTTCATTTAGTTCTCTAACAAGTTTGTCTCTGTATATATTTTTTGTCTTTCTTAAAATACTTTGTATGCCTTCACAGTTGAAAAGTACTTTGCCTGTAGGTATCGATTGAAAGGGTGTCTGTTCAGTGCATTTAAAAGTGATCTTACTTCTTTTTTTCCTTAGAAGAAAACATTTTTCATCAAACCATTTTTTTTGTGTTTGGGATTTTTTCTCTTTCTTTTGCGCATTTGTCTTTCTTTGAGTGATAGGGATGCTGCGTCTTTTATTGTTTGGGTCAGATCATTAACCATGTTGTCAATGAAGACCGAGGTCTGTTTTGTTTTGCTTGTTTGTTTTCAGAATTTTTTTTTCCAGTAAAATTAGAGATGTTTGGCTTGGTCCTCGTCTGGCTGGGAAACAAAATGAAGATGACCGGCTTTTGTAGAACACAGAGATGTGTGTGTGTGTGTGTGTGTGTGTGTGTGTGTGTGTGTGTGTGCTTACAAATATGCAAGTACATGTATATACTCTTAATTTTAACAAGAATGCATATAGATATGTTACCATATGTTGTATCTGGGAATTGCATCAGAGACAATACTATATCACACACTACAAAAGATTTATTTCAAGCCTTGTGTAGAGAATCGTCTTGAAATGTAGGTAGGAAAACTGTTTTATAATCTGTCATCGGAACAGAACATGAAAGTTTGAAAGAGAGAGAGAGAGAGAGAGAGAGAGAGAGAGAGAGAGAGAGAGAGAGAGAGAGAGAGAGAGAGAGAGTATGTGTGTGTGTGTGTGTACGCGCGCACACGCAATTTCCGAGCAGTATTTAACAGCGCTCAGGTACTCATAAGTTGTAGGCTATTACATACAGACGCTCGTCAAATGTGAAATGAACGAATGAATCCGAACATAGCACGTGATTCCTTGATTATTTATTAAGCTTCTCGCATACGTGCACATGCACGAGAAACAAAGACACAGACAGACAGACAGACAGACAGACAGAGACAGAGAGAGAGAGAGAGAGGAGAAAGAGAGAGAGAGAGACGTGGAGGAGAGAGGAGTGAGAGGACGAGTGAGGGTGTGTGTGTGTGTGAGAGAGAGAGAGAGAGAGAGAGAGAGAGAGAGAGAGAGAGAGTGAGTGAGAGTGTGTGTGGTGTGTGTGTGTGTGTGTGAAAAGAGAAGGGGGGGGGGGGGTAAGGAGGGAGGAGGGAGTGATGGAGAGAGGGGGAGAAAGTGTGTGTGTGTGTGTGTGTGTGTGTGAGAGAGAGAGAGAGAGAGAGAGAGAGAGAGAGAGAGAGAGAGAGAGAGAGAGAGAGAGAGAGAGAGAGAGAGAGAGAGAGAGAGAGATGGCAGGGTGTGTGGTGGTGGAAATAGTAACATAACATACCTCGCTTGAACAAAACCATTGCAGAAGCTGATTGTCAATTTCCTCATGTTTTTCGCCTTCCTATTCTTTTGTGTAGCTGCGGGTCAGTTGTACTGCCCAAGAACGGATTTTTGTATTTGTCCCTTTGTTTTACAATGTTGCACAGAGTAGCAAGAGGAATCTGAAATTCTTCAGCAATCAACGTCTTTTTTTTTTTTTTTCGGGTTTCTCTACTATACACAGCATCCAAAATTTCGATTTTCAAACCCTCTCGTAATAATCAAGCGCCTGCGTTTTGTCTAGCTTACATCCGGATATCCCATCTCTTAGACGACATCAAAAGGCCCACATCCTGTCCCGCCAATTCCTGTGACCTGCATCGTGGAATTGTGTTGTTGTTGTTTTTGTTGTTTTAAATATATGTATGTGTAGGCCAACCGAGAAAATCTTTCGACAGCCGAGACTTTCTTACATCCGAGGAAAAGTTTCGCCAGGGCCAGCTAAACCTGTTTCTTACAAGCGAGTTTTCTTACAACCGAGTTTCTTACATCCGAGATATTTTAAGTAACGATAAAGAATCCTCTCAGCAGGGGAAAACCATTTGATTTCTTATAGCCGAGTTTTCTTATAACCGAGTTTCTTATCACAACCATCACAATACAATGACCTTTGTGTTTAAAACAAAACAAACAAACAAGCCTCTCCCCCCTCCTCCCCCCCCCAAAAAAAGAAAAAAACAAAAACAAAAACAACAACCAACCAACAACAACAAAACAGAACACAAAAAAGCTCAGCTAATTTAAAGAGAACTGCAGCACTAGTTACAATTAAATAGACCTGTTCCTCCACACACAATTGTAGCGTAGCGTAGCGTGTCTCAGAGAGAGAGAGAGAGAGAGAGAGAGAGAGAGAGAGAGAGAGAGAGAGAGAGAGAGAGAGAGAGAGAGAGAATTACTGAATCAATGCATCTTTCAGACACGTTGTTAGCTGACCGAACCAAATTCTAACACAGGTGATTGTTGATGGCGTCTCCAACTTGTTGTGAAGAACACACTTTCTTTTACTATCCCTTCTTTTTCCCCGATCCGCCCTCCGCCCCACTCACCACCTATCCTTCATCTCCCACACCTGCCCCCCCCCCCCCCCCCCCCCCCCCCCCCCCCCCCCCCCCCCCCCCCCCCCTTTAGACGCACGACAATGATAGAGTAAATGCAGCAGTTTTTAAATAAATAAAAAAAAAAAGGTATTTACTTATTTATTTCAACAGAACGTATCAAAGTGGCTGCTGACACACTGGAGTAGCTACTACTGCATGGAGATCCCCTTGCAGGTCGGCAGACTGAGGGGGGGGAGTTGCTTCCCCTGTAATAAGTACTCTCCCACTCCCATCATGTGAGTGACACGTGGTCAAGTGTTCTCTGGCAGGTCTGCCAAAGTTGAGCTGACCCAACAAAACATCGGCCATCTCCGCACGACCCGTGAGCAGCTAAATGCTGACGTCGACAAACGA
>JADBJO010000644.1:47500-50000 GCA_016801955.1 Conus betulinus | reverse complement strand
TGATGATACTATCTTGCTCTCTTGTTGATGATACTATCTTTGTCATGATACTATCTTGCTCTCTTGCTGATGATACTATCTTGCTGATGATACTATCTTGCTCTCTTGTTGATGATACTATCTTGCTCTCTTGTTGATGATACTATCTTGCTGATGATACTATCTTGCTGATGACACTTGCTCTCTTTTTGATGATACTATTACTATCTTGCTCATAATACTATCTTGCTGATGACACTATCTCGCTCTTGCTGATGACACTATCTTGCTCTCTTGCTGATGATACTATCTTGCTCTCTTGCTGATGATACTATCTTGCTCTCTGCTGATGATGACACTATCTTGCTGATGATACTATCTTGCTCTCTTCTTGATGATATACTATCTTGCTGATGATACTATCTTGCTCTCTTCTTGATGATACTATCTTGCTCTCTTGCTGATGATGCTATCTTGCTGATGATACTATCTTGCTGATGACACTATCTTGCTCTCTTGCTGATGACACTATCTTGCTGATGATACTATCTTGCTCATGATACTATCTTGCTGATGACACTATCTTGCTCTTTTGCTGATGATACTATCTTGCTCTCTTGCTGATGATACTATCTTGTTCTCTTGTTGATGATACTATCTTGCTGATGATACTATCTTGCTCTCTTCTTGATGATACTATCTTGCTGATGATACTATCTTGCTCTCTTGCTGATGATACTATCTTGTTGATAGTACTATCTTGCTCTCTTGCTGATGACACTATCTTGCTGATGATACTATCTTGCTCTCTTGCTGATGAAACTATCTTGCTCTCTTGCTGATGATACTATCTTACTCTCTTCTTGATGATACTATCTTGCCGATGATACTATCTTGCTCTCTTGCTGATGATACTATCTTGTTGATGATACTATCTTGCTCTCTTGCTGATGACACTATCTTGCTGATGATACTATCTTGCTCTCTTGCTGATGACACTATCTTGCTCTCTTGCTGATGATACTATCTTACTCTCTTGTTGATGATAATATCTTGCTGATGATACTATCTTGCTGATGATACTATCTTGCTTTCTTGCTGATGATACTATCTTGTTCTCTTGTTGATGATACTATCTTGTTCTCTTGCTGATGACACTATCTTGCTGATGATACCATCTTGCTGATGATACTATCTTGTTCTCTTGTTGATGATATTATCTTGCTGATGATACTATCTTGCTCTCTTGTTGATGATATTATCTTGCTGATGATACTATCTTGCTCTCTTGCTGATGATACTATCTTGCTGATGATACTATCTTGCTGATGATACTATCTTGCTTTCTTGCTGATGATACCATCTTGCTCTCTTCTTGATGATACTATCTTGCTGATGATACTATCTTGCTCTCTTGCTGATGATACCATCTTGCTGATGAAAACTCTCTTGCTCTCTTCTTGACGATACTATCTTGCTGATGATACTATCTTGCTGATGATACTATCTTGCTGATGATACTATCTTGCTCTCTTTCTTGATGATACTATCTTGCTCTCTTGCTGATGATACTATCTTGCTGATGACACTATCTTGCTGATGATACTATCTTGCTGATGATACTATCTTGCTCTCTTGCTGATGATGCTGTCTTTTTGTTCTGTTGCTGATGATACTATCTTGCTGATGATACTATCTTGCTGATGATACTGCTGACGATACTATCTTGCTCTCTGTTGATGATACTATTTTGCTCTGTTGCTCTTGTTGGGCGTACAACAAGGGTGAAGCTCGTGGTGGGAGAGACGGTGTAGGCGATTAAAACATAATTCGAAACACTCATCGAATCGTACTGCCGTAACCACACTTCCGAATGCAGTTGACACATACAAATGAACCAGAACAGAATAGATCTGTTCCGGTAAGTTAATCGATCAGGGCAAAATAACCCTTGCAAATCCAGTTAGTTACTAGTTTGTCAGTTTATGGGTCAAGCAAACGGATCTAGAGAATTAAGTATTGGTTTGAAGCGCACCCCTGTTTTGTCATTTTCTCTCTCCCACTGAACTGTTCAGCAGACTGACGAGGCAAAACCGCCTTGGCCGTGCCCACCAACGGCGTCTGTCCCATAAAAAAAAACCGCGGGGCCACTCTCGCTGAAGCTAAGCTCTAACACAAATTACGTCCCTTACAGATTTCCGATCATCAGCACAGACTTCCGCATAGATCGAACTGCCAGGAACCGCCTTTTAATCCGGATCTGCTCGAAAGATCCGCGCAAAAATGTGAAGGATTCGTTCTTGGGTCACATTCTGTCTTTCCACTAAATGTCGTTTATATCGGCTCTGTAGTTTTTTTCCCCTTCCTTAAATCTTGCTAACAAATCTCCGTCAAGGTCGAACGGATCCTGGATTCGCCCTTCAATCCGGATCCGCGCCACCACAGATTCATACCAGAATTTTTTGCGTCATCCAGTTGGACTGATCCTCGGATCTCACACACTTTCATGGGTTCACCTTTG
>JADBJO010000644.1:22500-35000 GCA_016801955.1 Conus betulinus | reverse complement strand
ATGGGTCTCACAGAGTGACAGCTTTGAACGTACATCACGAGTGTCGGTGCCAGAATCGAACTAGGAACCAGAAATTCCTTCGTCATTACCCTGCTGGGGCGGGGGAATGGTGGAGGGAGGAGGATGGAGGTGGGAGGAGGGGAGTGCAGTGAGGGGGGGGGGGGGGGGGGGGGGGAGGCGAGAAGGTGTTCCGTCCTCTCCACCTTCGCGCTAATCGAGCCAGCCGTTCAAAGTGCGATGATGATGATCGAGTGCAGCATTCCATCACTCTACCTCATGACCGAAGGCAGAGGTTGCAGCAGTTGTCACTCTCCCGCCACCCCCACACGATCTTTGATGCCTGTCGAGGGCACACACACCCCTGAACATAGGCCAAGCTACACTGCAACACTTTTCTGCCACAGCGATAGATCGAGTTATCCATGCACTTTTTGGTGACTGTCTCCTGTACACGTTTCCCTCAGGAGACGCAAATTCAGGGTCTCAGTTTCTTAGGACTGGAAAGGGCAGGCGTTGTCCCTGAATAAACATCCACTATAACAATGTTTAAGTGGCGTGGAGGGCAGGCATGCCCCTGCAAAAACACATCCACTGCATTAATTTTTAAGTAGTGTGGAGGGCAGACGTTCCTCTGAACACAGACAAACCAGTTTCTGAAGACAAGGGAGGGAATGCATGTCCCTGAACGTGTTTACGCATTGAGTAGCTCGAGTCATGAACAGGTACAAAGCGCTGCACGTGTCACGATCGTCGTCCTTGACGACGGTAATTTAGCGGCGGGAGGGCGGCAGGAAGTACCAACTGCGGAAGTATCAAGGGAAGCAAGTGAGAGAATACAATGGTGCACTGAAAATGAAAATTATGGCGGTCATGATTAGAAAAGAGTTTTCTTCCCGACTTCAAGCCCTCAGTGACATCCTTAATCTTGTTGCTATGAAAGACTGCGTGTAATCCAAACGGAAGGACACTGAATCACAGAGTAGGTCGTTTGAATTCTTCCATTTGGTTGCCCACTTTGAAAATGTGTTTTGAAATATCATGCACGGTATAATTCTTTATCTCATATCACGCAACAGGTAAGCTTACTACACACACACACACACACACACACACACACACAGAGAGAGAGAGACACACACACACAGAGAGAGAGAGAGAGGTGTCATCAATTATCTCAGCAGACAGTAGCCTACACTCTCATCCAGTTCGAACGTCAGTGATAGACAAGATTTGCCCCGGAAGTGAGGTGATCTTGTTAAAAAAATCTTCAAGGGTGTGTCTCTGATATCAAACAGTGGATGTCTACTAATAAGCTGAAATTAAATGATGATAAAACAGAAGCTGAACAATTAAGTAGGGGGGGAAACAAGTGCTGGCTAACAAGTCTTCATCATTATAGTAATGACTTGGCAAAGATTTGGAAAAAAAAAAGAAGATGAAGAAAAAATGTGAAAATGTATTCTATAAATATGAAAAACCCATCACTAGCTGCATGAGGAAACCATCGTAATATCCCCTCTGAAGGCAGATCTATATATGTATTGTCTGCTCCTAGGCCTTTCGTCTGCTGGATCGGACTCATCAGGGAGACACGGCTGATTGTGTCTGTGCTCTTGGTGTCAAATAGACACACACACAGTCCATAATTCTGTAGTGTTCTCACCACCAACTTCGCTTCGAAATATTTTCTCACCGCTTCGAAATATATTTTCCTACACGTTCCCTCCGTTCTTCCTCTGATGACGAATTTTTCGAATTCCCTCATATAACCGAGAGCAGCACGGTTCTAGAGCATTCTCATTTTCTGCGGCGAGATAAAACAGAAGCTATCCGGTTTACAAAACACTCACAAGCTCAAGATCCCCGTCTTCATCCGTCAACAGTCCTAGGCTCCACTGACATCTCATTTATGCCATTTGTTCGTGACCGTGGCTTCTATCTCGACTCTGATCTCACCCTGAAACACCACATAGCCAAAATCTAACGAGCATCCTTTCTCGAACTCCGTCGCAATCAGCTCTATCGGACCTTTCCTTACAGAACAGGCCACGAAGACATTGACATCTTCCTGCATTCTGTCAAGACTAGATTATTGTAACGCTCTTCTCCTTAGTGTACCCGCAGCCTTACTCCAGCACTACAACGTGTTCAAAATTCAGCCGCTCGCCTTATCTTCAAGGTGCCCAAACAGCACCATACTTCGAATCTCTTGAAGAAATTACACTGGCTCAAAATCGAGCACAGAATTCAGTATAAGTCGGCCTGTCTATGTTATAGGGTTATCACAGGAAAAGCGCCTGCCTATCTCTCTCATCGAATAGAAATATATTTACCTACGTCCCCTCCGTTCTTCCTCTGATGACGAATTTTTCGATTTCCTCATATAACCGAAAGCAGCACAGTTCTAGAGCATTCTCATTTTCTGCGGCAATACTCTGGAATTCACTACCTTTCCATCTACGTCATGCCCCCTCTTTCCCGACTTTCAAGTCTGCACTTAAAACGTATCTGTTTAAACGCCAGTTGCAGGATACCACCTGAAATATTACTAAATTACTACATGTCACTTGCACACTTTGCTCGTGTACAAATGAGCTGTTCACCGGTCATATAGTGTGTTTATATGCCACATTATGTTCCAGTGTGTGTGTGTGTGTGTGTGTGTGTGTGTGTGTGTGCATATGTGTGTGCGTGTGTGTGTGTGTGTGTGCGCGCGCAAGTGTGCGTGTGAGTGCATGCGTGCATGCGCGCACACGCGCGCGCGCGCGTGTGTGTGTGTGTTTATGACTCGTGAACGCAGAATTGTGCTGTGTGTGTGTGTGTGTGTGTGTGTGTGTGCGTGTGTGTGTGTGTGTGTGTGTGTGTGTGTTTCTGCTTTTATTTTATACTTTAGATGTTGAATTGTTAAAAACTTGTAAAGCGCCCTGTAGCCTACGTTGTTAGGATAGGCGCTATAGAAATTGTCTCATTATTATTCTTATTCCACGTGACGAGAATCGAGGAATTGCTAAAGGAAACACACTCACACACAACACACACACACACACACACACTCACACACACTCACACACACACACACACACACACACACACCACACACACACACACACACACACACACACACACACACACACACACACACACACACACACACACACACTCACACACACACACACACACACTCACACACACTCACACACACACACACACACACACACACACACACACACACACACACACACACACTCACACACACACACACACACACACACACACACACACACGAAAGAAAGGGCCACTTAAAAGCTTCAGTGACGCTGGCAGTGAAGTCGGGAAAACAATTGCAGCTGTGCTCAGTAGGGGGAGAAAGGTGGAGGAGGGGTGGGGATGGTGTGGAGGGTGTAGCTAGAGCAGAGAGTGAAGCCATGACCTATTCCTCGTGAAATTCGACTCCAGTTTCAGAGAGAGAGACAGAGAGAGAGAGAGGTGTCTGCTTGAGCGAGTGACAGTTGCGCACGACTGAGGTCAAGAACCGTCACCACGGCAGAGATCTAGAGGTATGTAGGCGAGAGCGTGAGATTCTCAGAGTCTGGCGGGTCCGCATGTTTCATAGCAAACTTTCGCCGCAGAGAGGCGTCACAGTATCGGTAAGAGATCTCGAGAGCACTTTAGGGTTCTCTCGCAAGCGAGAGAGAAAGTGGTCGACGGCAGTGAATGCAGTTACGTCTCCTGATTGGTGCTTGAAGCGATCGGTCTTCTCACACAACCATTAGGTACGAGAGAGAGAGAGCGGTAGTTTTCGTCCACTTCAGGTGAAGCAACGTGAGCTCGAAGAGAAATTCGCTCACCGCGCGCATCTTTGATCATCTCGCCGGTCGTTTCTCTCGCGCCAGCAAAACACGACAGATTGCAATTGCAGAGGGTAAAATCAGCTTCAGCCTGGATAAGCACAACCTGACTCACAATATTGATGAAGTTAGTTTCCATAGATATTTTTCACCAGCTGTCTTACAACAACAAACATGGCGGTCAGGATGTGAAATTGTGTATGAAGTATAGTCGAGTTGTAGAACATTTATTGTCAGTAACCGTGCTGCACATGGTGGGAGATCAACTGAATCAACCACTCCGAAAAATGCACCGATTTTTACTCCAAATACTTCTTTGAGTCTTCTTGACAGTTATGAAGGAAAACAAGCAAATGGCCTAGATTTTAGTTCAAAACGTGTTACGTAAACTGCGCAAGACACTCCCAAACTTAGAATCTTAGACTGGGAAGGCTCTAAGGACTATTTAGTCACTCTCCTACACCTGTGCCCGAGAAACCAGGACAACACCAGGCGACACAGTCCTCCTGGAGACGCCAGAGGATCTGTTTGCTGGTTGGAACCGACTTTCCTGACCGTCTGGTACTGGAACCACAACCAGCAGCCTGGAGAATCGATGGAGGCTTTGTAAGATACATCGTCCCCCGTCATTTGTTAGCTTCATCTCTCTTTACCAACATGCCTGCTCATTACTTATAAATTGCTTTTTATTTTTTAAAAAGTGACGAATTCATTTGAGTTGCATCGCAGTCATGTGAAAATTATGAGTTACCATTTCCACCAGCTCTTCCCTTTTCTGGTTCCTACCTCTTCCTCACTTTTCTTTTCGTGTACTCTTTATTTTCCCTTTCCTTTACCTTCACGTACTATGTCATGATTTCAGTTCTAGCCCAGTAATGTCAGGATTTCCGTTCTAGTCCAGTAATGTCTACTTTTCAACCCTAGCCCAGTAATGTCTACTTTTCCATTCTAGCCCAGTGATGTCTACTTTTCCATTCTAGCTCGGTAATGTCTACTTTTCCATTCCATTAGCCCAGTAATGTCTACTTTTCCATTCTAGCCCAGTAATCTCTACTTTTCCCATTCTAGCCCACGGATGTCTACTTTTCCATTCTAGTTCGGTAATGTCTACTTTTCAACTCTAGCTCAGTAATGTCTACTTTTCCATTCTAGCCCAGTAATGTCTACTTTTCCATTCTAGCCCAGTAATCTCTACTTTTCCATTCTAGCCCACGGATGTCTACTTTCCCATTCTAGTTCGGTAATGTCTACTTTTCCATTCTAGCTCGGTAATGTCTACTTTTCCCCATTCTAGCCCAGTAATTCTACTTTTCCATTCTAGGCCAGTAATGTCTACTTTTCCATTCTAGCTCAGTAATGTCTACTTTTCCATTCTAGCTCGGTAATGTCTACTTTTCCATTCTAGCTCAGTAATGTCTACTTTTCCATTCTAGCCCAGTAATGTCTACTTTTCCATTCTAGGCCAGTAATGTCTACTTTTCCATTCTAGCTCGGTAATGTCTACTTTTCCATTCTAGCTCAGTAATGTCTGCTTTTCCATTCTAGCCCAGTGATGTCTACTTTTCCATTCTAGCCCAGTAATGTCTACTTTTCCATTCTAGGCCAGTAATGTCTACTTTTCCATTCTAGCTCAGTGGAAATATCAGGATTTTAATTCTGAGCAAGGAAAGTCTGCATTTGAATTCTAGTCCAGTATTGTCAAGATTTTGAATTCTAGCCCAGTAATGTCAGATTTTGAATTCTAGCCCAGTAATGTCAGATTTTGAATTCTAAACCAGTAATGTCAGATTTTTGAATTCTAGCCCAGTAATCAGATTTTGAATTCTAGCCCAGTATTGTCAAGATTTTGAATTCTAGCCCAGTAATGTCAGATTTTGAATTCTAAACCAGTAATGTCAGATTTTGAATTCTAGCCCAGTAATGTAAGATTTTGAATTCTAAACCAGTAATGTCAGATTTTGAATTCTAAACCAGTAATGTCAGATTTTGAATTCTAGCCCAGTAATGTAAGATTTTGAATTCTAAACCAGTAATGTCAGATTTTGAATTCTAGCCCAGTAATGTAAGATTTTGAATTCTAGCCCAGTAATGTCAGATTTGAATTCTAAACCCAGTAATGTAAGATTTTGAATTCTAGCCCAGTAATGTCAGATTTTGAATTCTAGCCCAGTAATGTAAGATTTTGAATTCTAGCCCAGTAATGTAAGATTTTGAATTCTAGCCCAGTAATGTAAGATTTTGAATTCTAGTCCAGTAATGCCAAGATTTTGAATTCTAGCCCAGTAATGTAAGATTTTGATTTCTAGCCCAGTAATGTCAGATTTTGAATTCTAAACCAGTAATGTAAGATTTTGAATTCTAAACCAGTAATGTAAGATTTTGAATTCTAAACCAGTAATGTAAGATTTTGAATCTAAACCAGTAATGTAAGATTTTGAATTCTAGCCCAGTAATGTCAGATTTTGAATTCTAGCCCAGTAATGTCAGATTTTGAATTCTAGCCCAGTAATGTAAGATTTTGAATTCTAGCCCAGTAATGTAAGATTTTGAATTCTAAACCAGTAATGTCAGATTTTGAATTCTAGCCCAGTAACGTAAGGATTTAAATTCTAGCCCAGTAATTTCAAAATTTCAGTTACAGTCCAATAATGTCAGGACTTGAATTCTAGCTAGGCAATGTCAGAATTTGAATTCTACCCCTGTAATGTCAGGATTTAATTTCTGGCAACTAATTGTAAGATTTTCATTCTAGTCCAATAATGCCAGGAACTGAAGTCTTCCCCCAGTAACGCCAGGATTTGGATTCTAGTCCAGTAACGCCAGGATTTGGAATCTAGCCCAATGATGCCAGGATTTGGATTCTAGCCAAGTGCCAGCCCTTTGAACTCTTAGCCAGAATTTTCATTCCAGTATTATCAGGAAGTAATTTGAAGTAAAGCCCAGTAATGTCAGGATTTGAATTCGATTCTAGCCCAGTGATTTCAAGATTTCATTTCTAGTCCAGTAATGCCCGGATTTGAATTCTAGCCCTGTGCCGTCAGGACTTGAGATGTAGGTTAAAAATGTCAGGATTTGAATTCTTGCCTCAAAATGTCAAGATCACAATTCTAGCTCAATACTATCGGGATTGAAAAAATCTAGCTTAAAATGTTAGGATTTGAACAACAATGTTAGGATTTGAGTCCAGTGTTCCAGGATGCGAGTTTTACATTAACAATTTGGGAATTTGAATTCCAGCTTAGTAGCGCCAGGATTAGTGTTCTATCCCAGCAGTGCCAGAATTTGAATTTGAGCCCAGCAGTTTGTCATGTTTAGAATTCTCGATCAGCAGTCAAGCGATTTGAACTGTAACCGGAATTTGAATGAGAAGTTTTTGCCCAACAACACTCGTTGAAGACCGATAATCATCTGGTCCTCCAAATTCTCTCCACCTGCACTTACATCCTATTTCCACACTAATACACCACGTTTTTTTCCCCCACTGATCTTCTCTCATCTCTATCTACATGCTGCATGATTTGCTAGGGTCTGAATTGTCGCTCAGCAAATGCACAGCCAAATTCGTACCAGAAGAAGAAGAAAAATATGTTCCTGTGCCCACAACCCACACTCTACCCTTCACACATGGCGACAGTTATGGTAACATTCAAGCGTCATAAACGTAAATTGATCGCTTTCCTAGTTAAAAAAAAAACAAATAATAAAAACAAACGAACAAACTAAGAGAAAAAGAAGATCTGAAATTGATAGTAACTATTTTCCAGGGAAATACTTTATTACCACTGATTTCTCGAACGATGGCAACTGTTTTCCTGGTCTTATAACTTATCTCCTATAGTCATCATTTCTTCAAGGATTGTAACCGTTTTGCTGGGAAAGCCGTTGTTGTTAAAAGTAATGAAGCTATCATACTCCCATACACAGCTATGGGTATTTCCGAAGCTTCACTAGCCATCTTTGAGCTGGCGCACACCCTGAACGCTGCACGGACGATTTCAACATCTGTCTCTTCGCCTGTTCAATCTGATTTCATGCGTGACCGCTTCACTGACTTCAGAGGGAGACGTCACGCTGTTAACTCTTCCTACTATTGCTTCGCTTGCCAAGTGTCATTCACGCGCGACCGACTTGGAAAATGGATGCACGATTGCAGCAGTCAGTCACCCGCGGCGAATCAAAATGACTGCAGCAGTCAGTCACCCGTGGCGAATCAAAATGACTGCAGCAGTCAGTCACCCGTGGCGAATCAAAACGACTGCAGCAGTCAGTCACCCGTGGCGAATCAAACTGACTGCAGCAGTCAGTCACCCGTGGCGAATCAAACTGACTGCAATGCTCCTGCATGGAGTGGGTTCCAGCTCCGCGGTTCAGTCTATGCCATGATAAACAGTAAACAAGTGGGGTAGTCTTTGCTCCCATAAGGATGCCATGATTGTTTGTAGCCGAGCCAACGACAAGGACCATCCAGACAGGGTGACGGCATGTGTAGGAACAAGTCCGTGTACACATTAAAATTAAAAAAACAAAACAAAACAAAACAAAAAAAAAAAAACAAAAACAAAAAAACAAAAACAAAAAACAACAAAAAAGGTGAAAACACAAACAACCAGATTCCTCACTGGGGAGAGTGGAGGGCGGGGTGAAGGGGGAAAGGGGTGGGGGTAGGGTAGGGTAAGGTCGTATGCCCCTGGTGTAAAGTTCATTACTGGTTGCGTCATGAAGTGAACAGATTTAGCCTCATAAACAAACAAACAAATAAGCTCCTAAACCAACACATTTGCAACCCATTAGAATTCACCAACGCCAAAAAAAGATCGCTTGCAGACGAAGGGGTCGTTAAAGAGACAAGGAGGTGGTGGCCGTGGTGGGAGGGGGGGGGGGGGGGGGGAATGCGTCTGGCTTGTTTGTCTGTTCCCTTCTGAATAAATCGAACAAAACGTCTGAATGTTTTTGTCCCATCGTCCTCTTAAGAAACTTAACTGAACATGAAAAGCCTGAATTGTTTTTCCAGTTAATTTATTAGAACACCAGCTGCCATGGCAAAGTGGTTGGCGCCGCGGAGTCCCGGCTGGGGGGTCGTGGGTTCAATTCCCATCAGATCCATTCATTTGTGTGATTTTTCTGCCCCGGCCAGCTCCTGCCAAGAGTCGAAGTTTGCTACCGCTTCAGTTGGGAAGACTGGGACCGCATAGTCGAGTTTCGTCCACTTTATGGATGCGTCTCTGAGAGCTTTGCTCAAATTTCCTATACAACTCTGCAGGTGTCTGCATTTCTCAGGCCTGCTTGACGCCGGGATACGTTATGAAAGTAAGTGTTTAGTACAGCTCTGTCACGCAGTCCAGAGCTGAATAGAAATCATCCCCATGCTCATCGATCAGAATTAAAAAAAATAAATAATAAAATTCTGTGGCCCTTCATGCCAAGCGATGATGGTTGTCTCTCCGCGTCTATGGCCGTAATGTGATTCTGTCGGGATCACCGGCATCGGCTAGGGGCTGTCGCTGGACGGACGTGGTGGCGCCCTCCGGAGGGAGAGCTCACTCACGCCGGCTCTGCAACAAGCAGTTATTGTCGTCAGTAGGGTATGAAAGTTGTACTCTGATGCAAGTACTTTTGATTATAACATGTGTCTGGGGAAAAAGGTCTTTTAAATCGTCCCATGCCCTTGCTGAGTCATTGTCCATACCGCCTTCAATTCTCAATCACTGAAACCGAAGACACATTGTGTAGAAGCCGACAATTTTTCTCTCTTTTTTTCTTGTTTTCTATTCTTCATTTTTTCAGACATCAGAGTTTGATCTTATAGCTGACACTTCTTTGATCAGAGAAACTCAACGTTGTCGTAAAAGAAACACAGGTTACCCCATTACAACGTTAAGATTGTTCTCTTCACTATGCGGTCCGGGAATTGTGATAACGCTTGGTCAGTCATTGATGACCACAACCCCCTGTCCTCAGTCAGGGACAACAAAACAGAGGGGTTGTAGTCAGTTCTTCAGATCGTCCATCCAGGACTTCGTTGGCCTACTTCTTGGACGTCTAACCTCCACTGTAGCCTGTAAGATGGTCTGTCCAGCGAGTCATGGCAAGACACATGTCCACTATCCTTTATACCCTATGGGACGTTTTGAACCTAGAGTCATGACAAGATAAATGTCCACCCTCCACAGTACGCTGCAGCGTAATCTTGGACAGAGAGTCATGGCGAGACACATGTCCACTATCCTTTATACCCTACAGAATGGTTTTTGAACCAGGACTCATGGCAAGATAAATGTCCACCCGCCACTGTACGCTGTAGCGTAATCTTGGCCAGGGAGTCATGGTCAGATGCATGTCCATCCTCCCAGAACCCTGTAGGATAGTGTCGGACTGACTGTCATGGTAAGATGAATGTCAAGCCTCCAGAGTATCCTGTAAGATGGTCTTGAAGTGGGAATAATGGCGAGGTACATGTCCACTCTCAGGTATACTCTCTGTGGGGTGGTCGTGGTGGGGAAGTCATGGTGAGATACATGTCCACCCCTCCACTGCACCCTGTAGGGTGGTCTTGATGTGGGAATCATGGCGAAATGCACGTCAACTATCCGCTGCACCCTGTAGGGTGGTCTTGATGTGGGAATCATGGCGAAATACACATCAACTATCCGCTGCACCCTGTAGGGTGGTCTTGATGTGGGAATCATGGCGAAATACACGTCAACTATCCGCTGCACCCTGTAGGGTGGTCTTGATGTGGGAATCATGGCGAAATACACGTCAACTATCCGCTGCACCCTGTGGGGTGGTCTTGATGTGGGAATCATGGTGAAATACACGTCAACTATCCGCTGCACCCTGTAGGATGGTCTTGATGTGGGAATCATGGCGAAATGCACGTCAACTATCCGCTGTACTCTGCAGGATGGTCTCGGTGAACCGGGAGTCATGGCGAGGTACATGTCCACCCGTATCCTGCAGAATGGTTTTGGACAGACAATCAGGGTGAAATGCATGTCTACCCTGCATTGTCTGTACCCTGTGGGCTGGTCTTGGACGGAGAGCCAAGGACAGATACATGTCCACCCACCACTGCATCCTGCAGGGAGGTTTTGGACAGCAAGTCATGGAGAGATTCATGTCTATCTTCTTCTGCATATGAGTGTACGTGTGTGCGTGCGTGTGTGTGGGCGTGTGTTTACGCGCGCGCGGCTTCGTGTCCGTGCGCATATGCACATATGCATGCTCATATGCATAGATGCAAGCATGCAATGCAGTTTACTGCAATGTGTATGCCAAACCAGTACAAGCTAGACTGAAGCAAGTGGTCAGCACCAATCGTCACTGGTGACAACCTTCCAGCTGACGCGACAAATTTTTTGTTGGTGACATTTTACGGGGCCTTAGTGGAGTTTGGAATATGCCAATCTGATCAGAAGTAAGCGTGAACTTTTATAGGGTAGGAGAATGCGTGTGTAACATGGAACTGAAGTTCTCCTCTCACTCTAGAACTCACAGACACAGAATCATATATATATGTGGTGTGTCTCTATATGACGCCAAGAGCACAGACACAATCAGCCGTGTCTCCCTGATGAGTCCGATCCAGTGGACGAAAGGCCTCGGAGCAGGCAACACATATAGATCTGTCTTCGGGAGGGATTGCGATAGTTTCCTCAAACAGCTAGTGAAGGGATTTTCATATTTATGATATACATTTTTTCCATTTATTTCATCTTCAATTTTTTTTTCCTCTCAATTTCTGATCTTTGCCAAATCATTACTATAATGATGGAAGAATGTTTAACCTGCACTTGTTTTCCCCCACTACTTAATTGTTCAGCATTATACTGTTTGGTCAATCAGTGGGTGATTGCATCTCTTACGAGATCCAAGGAAAGGTTGTTTTGCACAATTCTTAGCCGCTAACAATGCTTGGGTTATTGAACAGCAGAGCTGACCACTCAGACTGTTCCGTATCTTTTGATCTCCCTTGCATCCTTAGATGGATCTTCAAGCATAGGCTCAAAGATTGTCCCTTACATTTTATACTGTTTGCGTAATATTTTCAGTTTTCAAACAACTTTTTTCCTCTCCAAACTTTCGTTTTGTTTAATTCTACTACCTTTCGCTGGCTGCTTTGGGGGTGCTGTTGCATTCTTTTTCGAACCCTTGGTGGTCGGAACACCACAGAATTATGGACTGTGGTGTGTCTCTATCTGACGCCAAGAGCACAGACACAATCAGCCGTGTCTCCCTGATGAGTCCGATCCAGTGAACGAAAGGCCTCGGAGCAGGCAACACATATAGATCTGTCTTCGGGAGGGATTGCGATAGTTTCCTCAAACAGCTAGTGAAGGGGTTTTCATATTTATGATATACATTTTCCCATTTATTTCATCTTCAATTTTTTTTCCTCTCAATTTCTGATCTTTGCCAAATCATTACTATAAATGATGGAAGAATTGTTAACCTGCACTTGTTTTCCCCCACTACTTAATTGTTCAGCATTATATATATATATAGAGAGAGAGAGAGAGAGAGATTGGGGTCACGCGTACATATGTGTGTATGCATTTTCAAACTTCACGATTTATAAGAACTGACAACAAAGTAGTTCTAAAATGTTTAATATCCCAGGAAATAACAGCTGTCACGGCAACACATCAAAAC